>APFE031422782.1:0-78228 GCA_000404065.3 Pinus taeda
TTTTTGCTAGTAATAATGATGAAATGAGCCATGAATTTTCTCAAAACATGTCAAAAGAGTTTGAGATGTCAATGATAGGAGAGTTGTCCCACTTCCTTGGACTTCAAATATCTCAAACCAGAGCAGTATTGTGTATATCTCAAACCAAGTATCTAAAAGACATGCTTAAAAAATATGGAATGGAGGACTGTGCACCCATGAGCACACCTATGACCACAAACTGCAAACTGAGCAAAGATGATGACTCCCCCCTAGTAGATGCAACTCATTACAGGTCAATGATTGGATCCCTTCTATACTTAACAGCTACACGACCAAACATAATGCAAACAGTAGGTATGGTGGGAAGATTTCAATTTGCTCCCAAACAATCCCACTTATTAGTTGTAAAAAGAATTCTCATATACCTGAAAGGAACTTCTGATTTTGGTCTTTGGTACCCAAAGAGCTCAACACTAACTGTCACTGCATACACCAATGCTGATTGGGCTGGAAGTATAGATGATCAGAAAAGTACTAGTGGAAATGCATTCTTCCTAGGAGACTGTTTGGTATCCTGGCTCAATAAAAAACAGTCATCCATATCATTATCCACAGTCGAAGCCGAGTATATTGTTGCAGCAAACTGTTGTACTCATATACTATGGATGAAGGAAGCTCTAAAAGATCTCGACATGTGTACAGATCAACCAATTACCGTCTATTGTGACAACACAAATGCTATCAGTCTCAACAAAAATCCAGTGATGCACTCAAAAACCAAGAACATACCAATCAAGTATCATTTCCTCTGTGAGAAAGTAGCTGAACAAAACATTGTACTGGAATATATCAGCACTAAGGAACAGATAGCTGATATTTTCACAAAACCTCTTCCTCGAGAAGCCTTTGAACATCTGCATCAAAATATGGAGGTTATATCTTTATCATCCATCAAGTTCATTCATAAAGATGTAGCAGGACAAGGGGAGAAGTTTGACAGGGGGAGTCCGTATGCATTCCTTTGCCATTGATGTCAAAGGGGGAGAGAGCAGAAGAATATTGCCATCAATAACAAAGGGGGAGATTGTTGGACACAGATTGTCATTGATGTCAATATGGCAATATTCGAGGAGCAGATGGAGTGAAGAGGAGCAGACAGAACAGAGCCACCAGAGGAGCAGATGGAGATGAGAGGAGCAAACATAGCCAAAGAAGAGGAGCACATAGATTTATCGAGGAGGATACAGAGCCACCAAGAGGAGCAGACAAAGCCAAGAGGAGCATCGGAGGCAAAACCCATATATATATGCATGAACAGCTATCAGAGAAGTATATAATATTGGAGGAGCCACATAGAACCGATAGAAAGGAAACAGTGGAGCAATATATACTATCAAAGGTGGAACAGTAGATTATATCGGCGGTTAAAAAACCATATACATATGCATTTAACGCAAACAGAGGCAGAAGGCTTATACATATATCATTTACCCATCGGCGGCAAAAACATAGTTATATGTTGTTTAACACTATCGGAGGGCAGACGGAGGCATTAAAAACAGTCTATAACAATATCGCGTCTGTCATATCGAGAGTGTGTATCGCAGCACTTAAAGCCTTCTCACATTAAAATCACTGATAGCGACGAAAGTTGCGGACCCGAAGGGCATATTTACCATGGTTTATTGTTATATCGCATCCGCAGTAATCGCAATGTATAAAGGGTTGTCAACCCCAAACTCCCGACTGCGATAAGGTTGCAAACCCGACGTGAATATTAACTATGGTTCATTGTTATATTGCATCCGTCGCTATATCACAAGCCGTAAAGGCCCTGCCACATGAAAGTGCCGATTGCAATAAGGTTGCAGACACGACGTGACTATTAAACATGGTCCGATGCTTATCGCATCCGTCACAATCGCATATGGTATAAATCCTTCCCACACCCAAGCACTGATTGCGATAATAAGCTTGGACCCAATGCAGAAATAAATACGAGAGTAATGCACCCTGAAGTCCGCCCATCAGTCCTTTTTTACTGTTTTTCTCATATTCTCTGTGTAATGGAATTTTGGCTTGTGCGGGATGTTTTTAAGCTGAAAGGCTTATGATGGATGTTTCCGGTGGTTTTAAAAGGCTGAACGTCTAGTAAATGGGGTGATTCATGGTGATATTGATTGCAATTGGACGTGGCAATCCATTAAATGAAGCAGAACTCTATGTATGCCCACAATCATTGAAAAAACAGCCCTGTGTTACAGTTTTAACACACAGTGACTGTAAAGCCAAGAAGTTGAATGGAAATCTAGCATAGAGGAAGCCACGGCGACCAAGGAGGGAAGCTGAAAGATCAAGCAAGTGAGGAGGAAGCCAAAGAGCGAGCGAGTAAGCGGAAACGAATGGACAAAGGCATGGAAATACATAAAACAGTGAAAACAGAGAACAAGAGTTGATGTTGTCGTGGTGAACAACCAGAGTGAGAGGTTGCAAAAGCAGTGGAGGCTGTAGAGGTAGCAGAGGCAGGAGAGTAGAAGTGAGAAGGATTGAAGTCCTTGGGAGTTGGTGCTCCTAAGTCCAAGATGGGTGTCTTGGGATAATAGAGTTGGTGCTCTGGAGGTTGGAGCCTCACTGAAGTCCAAGTTGGAGCTTGGCAACTATTCACAATTAGATATATACTTATATTGTATTTATTTCATTGCACTGTCTTGAGTTTTTAAGAAAAGCATTAATTCCAGCTGTTGATTTCTGTGGTTTGTGTATACATATGCAAATCTATATATGCTTTTGGCAATCACTAGAACAATTAAAAAGAAAAGTAAAAAATATTGATTCCCCCCCCCCCCCTCAGTATTTCCAACAGCATATTTCACAATCTCTTCCTTCCTTTCTTCACACATTTCATTCCCATGAGCTTCCTATTAGAGTTCCTCAATTGCAGTCAACCACCTCATACTTCATATGTGGACATATTATGTTGATTTTATCTAGCGAATATGCATTCTTGCATCCCTTTGAGGGAAGAAATCCTTTCTTTTGATCATGATCTTGATCCAGATTGGATCATTATATTATTTTTCATCCATCTCGATGAATTTGGAGTGGAAAAATTGGAGGGATCAGCTCATTGGACCATTTTTAATAGGGAGACCCAGTTTGGCAAAACAAGGTACGAAACCTTCCAGTTGTTTTTTTATGCTTCAAACGATGTTTTTTTGGGGTAAAAGTTTTCCCCTTAATGGATCACTTTTTTGTGCTATTCTACACACAAAAAGCTTTCTAACGGCCCAAGAATCGCATCAATTGGAGTTTGTATGAAAACGTTACGCTACTCATAAGTTGACATTCCTGTTTTCACACCTACAGTTCGGGAGGATGCCGTGTTAGCCCCCATTATTCATGGAAAATGGGATAGCACACATTTGCGATGTAAAATACTCTAGAAGAGTCTATTTTGTAACTCTAGTTAAGAGTTGATGTAGCCAAAATTAACCACTAGTAGGCTATCGGGTTGTGTTATAATCAGGCTACTAGGAGGAAGAGGCATTCCATTCTTTCAAGAGAATTTTTTTTCCATAGCTGAGAAAAGATAGCCAGGAGAGATAGGAGGTAGATCACAAAGAGAGAATTTGTGCACTATAGCATTACACAGGCCACAGGGATTACTTATTTGTATCTACAACCATATTTCCAGACAAAGAAAGAGAGCGAAGCGGCGTCACCTTCCAGTTGTGTTTTCTCCTGAAAGGGTTTCCCAGAGAGCATATCATGTCTTATGTACATGCAAGATTATTTTTTCATTCTCTAATTTTCTTCTTGATTTACTTTTATATGCATACACTAATTACAGTAAAATCTATAGATCTAGAAATTAAATAACAATGTAATAGTGTAGAATCTCATATTTTTAATATAATATTATCATATCTGTTGTGACGAATCCAGTGCAATTTCCATGACAATTTACGGATCAACGCTTAAGATAGAGCATTGGTACATGTTATCAAATGTAAGCATGCATACCTCATTTTTCCTTTGGGTCACCCAAACTTCCTACAGCAACTTCCTTGATTGAAAATGCTTCAATCCTTTGATCTGCTTCACTTTTATGTCATCATACCTTCATCTCATGAATTCCACAAGTTTGGAATTCTTGATAAAACACTTTCTTCCTTTTTGATCGGTGAACCTTTTGATGAAGATTCCATCAAAGAATCTTGAGGATCTTAAATATACCCATCAACAAATGTTTCCTTTCGTCAGATGTATGATGAACCTTGTACTAGATGACCTTGCCACTTATGTTTACAATGAGATTCCCAAGATGTATATCCTTGACTTCCATAGATTTTAACCATCTTTCATGATCTTCTATGGTGATGTCTTGAGCTCTTTCTTTCAATGCTTCTATGATGCCTTGATGCATCCCTTTGAGTTTATGATGGCCATATCTTACAATAGAAGACGTAGGAGCTTGAAAAGAAATTAGGTGAGGAAGACTATCTCAAGAGTGGAGATTTATTACTTCCTCCTTGGATTTCTTCTTTTCAGCTTCCTCCACTTCCTTAGTAATGTGGGCTTCTTCTCTTATTCTTTTGTTATTGTCATTTTTGTTCTTAGGATAGTATCTTTTGTAGTGTCCATATTCTTGAGACCTATAGCATTGGATTTTATCCATTTTCTTTTTCTTTTTCTGAGGACCAAACTTTCCAAATTGTCCCTTTCTTCTTGTCATTGCAATGTAAGCTTGATTTTGCTCACCTTCTCCCACATCAGACTTGACCTTTAGTCTAGATCCTTTAATCTTGCATATTGACCACAGATCCTAGAATAGATTAGCTTCTTTCTTCCCATAAATACTTGAAGTAAAGTTACCGCACTCCTCCGATAGTGCATTTAATACAACTGTACTCATTTCGTTATCAGACATGACTTCTCCCAAATCTTGTAGTTGATCCCGGACCTCAGATATCCTCATAAAGTATGAGGCTATTCCATCTTCCCTAGACACCTTCATCTTGTAGAGTTCTTGCCTTAATGAGATGACTTCTCCAACAGTGCTTATGAAATACAACTCTACCAGTTTGTTATAGATTTGTTTTGAAATTTCGAGTTTAGATACATATGGGATGAGGGGATCCTTGATGGATTCTATGAGAATCTTTTGAGCCCAAACTTCCCCTTCCATATACTTGGCAAGAGCTTGAGAATATTCCCTTCATGGTTTTTTGATTGATCATTTGACATGATCCATGACCTCATTTTCAATGAGATTTAGATCTATCACTTTCTTCCATGCAAGATAGTTTGAAACCCCAAACCAATTTGTTGCTTTCCATGCAAAAATACATTTTGACAAATTTAGATAAGGTCATATACTTACTTGATAGGATGATCCTTTCTCCTTGTTTCTTCTTTGATGTTGATAATGATATAGAGGATAGAAAACTTATCCTTGGTGAAGGTAGTTTTCTTCAAGAATGATCCTTGATCCCACGAAGAGTGAGATGACACCGCCTTTTAATCTAGCTTCTCTGGGAAGGAACTTGATGTATAATTTCTTCAACTTGAGTAGGGTCTTTGTGGTTTCTTGAGATATATTGAGGGTTCCATTAACTTATTTGTAGGCTTCTTCTTTGGTTATGATGCTTCCTTTGTAGATCTTGACTTCACGATTATCTTTTCTTTGATGACTTCCTTAAAAATTGATCCTTAAGGGTCTCTTGATTAGATGCCCTTTCTTGACTTTGTTACCTTAGCTATGATACCATGTTGAGAAATATAGGTCAAAGATATTAATTGATTTATCTTTAATTAGTAACTTCTTGTGAGAGCTTTTTACTTGTTTGGATTAGGAGCTTCCTTTACTTAGATTATTAATGTTCTTCTTCATCAAACAACTACCAATGCATGAACATAAATAGGCAAGAGACACATAATGTAGGCTATCAGCCATGGCCAAAAACTCTCACCCATTGAGAGGAAAACCCGCACAAATTATTCTTATAGAGATTCCAATTGGCGAATACCAAGACCATGACCCTTGACCTATTTTTCACTCCAAGACAAAGACACAAGTTCTCTTGATAGTCAACTTTTTTCTCCTTTCCTCTTCTCGATTCCTCTTCCACTTCGACCTTCTTAGCACCGAGACACTATCACCACTGAGATATTATTACTGTGGTAGTACTTAGATCTTATCCACTGTGGTAGCACAGAGATCCTTTTGTTGTGGTAGCACTGAAATCCTCTTGTTGTGGCAGCACCAAAATCCTCTCATTGTAGTAGCTTTGTACCCTTATCACTATGATAGCACCAAACTTATTTTGTATGGAGGCATCGAGATATAGCACTAAAACATTTACTATGATATATCACCGAAGTTCTTCCTTCTTGATCTTCATTGTAATCTGCTTTCTATCTCAGAAAACTATACAGAGAATATCCCTGTGATCTATCTCAACTTCACTCTAAAATTATCCAAAATTCTTTCTGCAATAAGGTCAAGTTTTTGTATCCTTATCCGAGCTCTTTCACTGAATTTTATCTCGACAATTGTCATCTGAATTTCAGAGGTGAATGAACTGCTTGACTATGGAATAGGTCGAGCTTCCTATTTATAGTAGTTTTTCAACAATATATTAGTTGACATGACCATATGAAGAGTTGTATCTCTAATTTAGGTGAGCCGACATGAGTTCTACATTTCATGTTGAATTCAACTTGAAGAAGGATAACTTGTGTTTGCCTTAACTTATATACATTTGTAACATGCCCAAGAATGGTTCTTCATACATGACATTGACCTTCTTTGACTTTTATGACTAGATGAAAAATCCTAAAGGCTCACAATGGGAGCCATCTAAAAATAAAATTCCTTGCTCATGAAACCCATGAGGCAAGCATTACAATGATAATTTTATTTTTCTTCTTTACATCATTACATCACAATTACACATGTCATTATGAAAATTGAACCTAGTTACTTTCCAACATATGGGTGGAAGCAAAAATGTGGTTTAGGGAGTAAACAAGTCATCTTGAAATTTTTGTTATATATTTTCATCAATGATGTTTCAAGTTGTTATGCAACCAGCTCACAAAATAGAAGAAAATATAGATCAATGACATAGAAATTAGTATCTTTGAGGGGGAAACCTCATTTACATTACATAAATGAACAATTCTTGGATTATACAAATGATAAAACCTCCTTGGTATATATAGGAGTCTAAGGGGTCATAATATTATCAAAACCTATATAAAAATAATAATGTAAGGGTACAACAATAACAATTCTGGGCTTCTATGGGGCACAACAATAACAACATGGGGGATACATGGGCACAACAATAACAATAGGGGGATACACTAACAATAACAATAAGGGGAATGCACTAGTGATGAGGCTCATCAATAGGTAAATTATATGGACCTTAATGCCACTCTCCAACTTATTAAAATCAACTTTTCTCACATTTCTTTACATGTTTTGTTATGTGTTGCTTAGTGAGAAGAGTAAAGATGAGATGTTATGTCATGTGGCCTAATGTGCATTAATTGCAAGATTTGGAGCAATTTTGGCTAATTTAAGTGCAGGAACTCGAAATAGACATGAAAGAGGGATTTTAGGAGATTGGATCTCCCTCCTTAACTCCTCACTCACTCAAAGATTCCTCCACTAGATCTCATCAGCTCGGAGTTACAAGTAGCCAAGCCAACGAGGTCATTGGCAGCCAAGCCAATGATAGTTGAAGACAAGTTGATCTCGAGTTGGGAGCCAAGCCTCCCTAAATTTAAGTCGTTCGTAGCTTTAGTTGTATAAATAAGAAGGCTTGGAGTCTCATTAGGATTTGACTTCTTTTGTGTAGCCAAGAGGCATATTCGATCTAAAACATTGTGACTGATAACTCTTATGTATTTTTGATATTTTAATGAAAATAAAAATCATTCCCTTGATCCAGCACTGAGTTGACTCAAAGGACTAAAGCTCTTGGGTTAGGGCCCAACCCTAGCATCGTAGGTTCCTCTTTCTGCACATGTATGCTTAGATTACATTCATAGTTAGTTGTTGAAGTGATTTTGGTTTTGTTTAATCTGCAAGTATTTGGATGATTACTTAGTTTGCTTCCATTTGTGGATAGATAGATCAGTGGTACTATAGTGACAGTAAACACTTCATTAAAGCTTGTGATAATGACATTTTCCTCATCTCCCTTATGGGATCATGATTTGAGGGTTCCATTCACACAACCCAAAAACATATTTATTGTTTGATTACTGCATAACCTAGGGTTTCTTGTTGAATAGATCATTGTCTCTAAATTTCTTAGAAGTATCTACAATTGTCATTTTGACCTGTTGAGTTTGTTATGGTTTAGAAGCACTTCCATTCATAAAATTAGCATCATCCAGTCTTCTCCACCTACACTGCCAAATTCTACCAAACCCTAATCCGAATTCTTGTTTTGTAAGCAAAGTGGACATTTTCCTTGAGCAAGTCCATCCATCTTGAAGCCTTGGACTAAGCCTTGGGTATTGTGCACCTCCTTTTCATTCATAAATTTAGCCTCATCCAAGTCTTCTCCACCTACACTGCCAAATTCCACCAAACCCTAATCCGAATTCTTGTTTTGTAAGAAAGTGGACATTTTCCTTGAGAAAGTCCAGCCATCTTGAAGCCTTGCACTAAGCCTTGGGTATTGTGCACCTCCTTTATGCATTATTTCCCCATCAGACACCTTTCCCACACTTCATTCTACCTTTCCTACCTCCTTATAAGCTTTCGGTTTGTTTCCTGTAGTACTATAGGAAACCTTGTAACAATGTATTTTAAGCCTGAATTAAGCATAAATGGTCATCTGAGCTTAGGTTAGGCCTCCACTTGGCTTTCATACTCTTGACACCATTACAAACCTGTTTCCCCATACATGTATCCCCTGCCAGAGAAAAAATTGGTTAAATTAGCATTTGCATTCATAAAACTGAAAATCAAAAAGGCTTTTTCTACAATTTCTAAGTTAGCACATGTATGCAGCGGTCAAAGTAGTTCTTAGATAAAATTGCATGCTTATTTAATCCAAATAACTAGATGTTATATACAAGGTCAAGTTAGGTCTCTTTTGCGAGCAAAATGTGTAGATGCTTAGCTAGATGATTTCATGTCACTTTATAGCACCTTCCAATTTAGCACTTTCATTTCCTATAGTAGGCAGCCTTCTCTTTTTGCATTAGGAATAATTTTCCCTTTTTCCATTTGGTAGTCAAACCCATTCTCGTCAATAGAAGACTGGTTTGAAAAAACCTAGTGGTCTATCGCCCCAGTTGAAAATTGACAAGAGTAGACCATTTCATCTATTGTGTATACAACACTGACACCTCTAAATTTGTACAAACCCCGGGTTGATAAAGTAAAGTTGGTAGCCCTAGGAATTGCAACATTCTTGTTGCAATACTAGTGCTCATCAACTAGTATTATAGGGACTTAACATGCCCCTCTCCTTCAAAAAATTGTCGTCCTCAATTCTTGAGTAGTTCTAGATGATTTTGTATAAAATTATCATCCTCCCATGTGGAATCTTCAACAAGTAAGTTCTTCCACTTAATGAGATACTGTGAAATTAATCAATTCTGTAGTTGTCGGGTTCTTGTTTGCGTGACTGCTTCAGGCTCGAAAATGATTTTTCCTTCTTCGTCAAGTTCGAGAAACATTGTTTGAACTAGGATCTTGTTGCCAATAACCTTTTTTAAACATGAAACACAGAAAATTGGGTGTACTCAGGAAGATGTAGGAAGCTCCAATTTGTATGACATCGTACCAATATTTTGCAACACCTTCTAAGGACCATGGTACTTGGGTGATAATTTATTGTCCTTCTTAACTTGCTTGAGGGACATTTTTTTGTATGGTTGTAGCCGTAAAAATACTCAATCCCCTACATCAAAACTTCTTTCATTGCAATGTTGATCTACCTATTGTTTCATTTTCTTTTGCGCCAAAGTGAAGTTATCCTTTAAGAGTTGGAGAAGTAATTGTTGATGTTCGATGTGATCTTCCACTTCTTGAAGCTTAGAATTTTCACTTAAAGATGATGTGATGGATGGTGGATGATATCCATAAAATGCCATAAATTGGGTCATTTTTGTTGCAGTGTGGAAGGATGTATTATACCACCATTCAACTAGAGGTAACCACTTGACCAAATGTGTTTGTTTATCATATACAAAGCAATGAAGATATCCTTCCAAAAATTTGTTAACTATCTCAGTTTGCCCATCAAATTGAGGATGATAAGATGAGCTATGAGCTAATTGAGTACAAAGACAAGAAAATAATTTCATCCAAAAATTTCGAGTGAAAATGGAATCTCTGTCACTTACAATAATCTTTGGGTTTCCATGTAGTTTTTGAATTATTTCCATAAATGCAGCAACAACTATACTTGATTTAAAAGGATGAGATAATGCACAAAAGTGTGTATACTTGGTAAGTCTATCAACAACCACTATGATGACACTCTTTCTTTTATACGGGTAAATCTGTGATAAAATCCATTGATACCTCCTACCAATGTCGACTTGGAATGGCTAAAGGTTGTAACAAACACAGTGTCTTAATTGTCTCAACTTTATTTTGTTGGCAAACCAAACATTTTGCCACAAACTTTTGAATATCAGATTTAAGGCCATCCCAAAAAAAATACTTCTTGACCCTGTGCTAAGTTTTTAAAAATCCCGAGTGCCCTCCTAACGGGGTGGTGTGCAATTCCAAAAAAATCTTTAGCTTGAGTTGAGAATTCTTACAAAAATATAAGCGATATTTGTACCATAATGAATCATTTTTCTAGTTAAATGTATCAGATGTATTATGATCTTGCTACAACTTTTGAATGAGTGTCTATACCTCTTCATCATTCTTTCATTCATCCATTGCTTCGGTTATCCAATCAAGTTGGATAATAGAAATGGCACAAAGAAATACTAATGCATCATCATCCTTTCTTGAGAGTGCTTCTGCAAAAACATTTAGCTTCCCTTTTTTGTAGATGATTTCAAATTCATAACCCAACATTTTTGTGACCCATTTTTGTTGCTCTTTTGAAGATAATATTTGTTCCAAAATGTATAAGACTATCATGATTTGTTTTTACTTTGAAGTGTCTTCCCATTAGGTAAGGTCTTCATTGTTTTAGTGTGTGTAGTATTGCCAACATTTGATTCTCATAAATAGGTTTGTGTAAATATTTTCCTTTGATTGGACGACTTTCAAAAGAAATGGGTCTTCCTTCTTACATTAAAAAAGCACCAATTCCATTTCCTAAGGCATCCCATTCCGCAATAAAGGTTTATGTGAATTTTTTCGTAGCTAAGACAAGGGCTTGGCACATGCCTCTTTAAGATGTTCAAATGCCTTATTTGCTTCTAAAGTCCAAGAAAAATACATTTTTCTTCAGTAATGTTGTTAGAGGTGTTGTTATTCTCCCATAATTCTTAATAAATTTGCGATAATTACCTGTCAACTTGAGAAATCCTCGAAGATGCTTTATGGTTGTCGAGATTTTCCATTCTTTAATGTTTTAATTTTGTTAGTGCCTATCTTAACACCCTCATGAGATACAATATAACTATTCCACTTCATGTACTCCAAAGAAAGAGTTGGAGGTTTTTGTAATTGTTTCTCCTCCAATAGTTTGAGCACACTGTCAACATGTTGAATATGATCATCCCAAGGCTTCTTGTAGATTAGTATATCATCAAAAAATACTAGCACAAATTTTCTAAAGAAGGGTTTGAAAATGGAATTCATCAAACCTTGAAATGTGGAAAGTGCATTAGTAAGGCCAAAAGACATGACCAAAAATTCATAATAACTTTCATGAGTTCTAAATGTTTTTTTTGGAATGTCTTCAATCTTCATTCTAATTTGATGATATCTTGAACAAAAATCCATCTTGGTGAAGTAAATTGCTCCATGTAATTCATCCAACAATTCATCAATGACAGGAATGAGAAATTTATCCTTAATTAAGCATGTTGAGTTCCTTATAATCCAAACACATACAGCATGATCCATCCTTCTTGTGCACCAATACTACTAGAGCAGAGAAATAACTTTGACTATGTTGAATTATACCATCCTCTAGCATTTTTGCAACTATACGTTCAATTTCACTCTTTTGGCCGTAGGGATAAATGTAAGTTCTGGTGTTTGGAGAAACACTTCCTGGAATCAAATGAATAAGATGATCATGATCACGAATAGGTGGGAGGCCTTTGGGAGTCTCAAATACCTTGGAATGATTGTCCAAAACTTTTTGGAGCTCTGGAGAAATATATGATTTTGATGTGTGAACCTCTAGTGAGCATAATTGTGCAATTACGCCCCGTTATTTTTTCTTCAGAAGCTTTGTCATGCCATTAGACTTGATTATCTTCCATGTTTTCCCTATGATACCCCTTAATTCAACTTCATTTCCTTCCGAAAAAAATTCAAGAAAAGTTCTTGAAAATTAAAAGCTATCGTCCCTAAAGATTGTAACCATTAGACTCCTAGTACAACATCAGCACCACCCATTGGAATGGAAAACATTGGACTATTGAATACATATTCCCCCATGGTTAACTTAATATTATGGCACTTTCCAAAGAAATTTATAGTTCCTCCATTTGCAGCCATCACTTCACACTTTAGTGTTGGATATAGGAAGCAATTTAATTCATTGGCTATTTTATAATGAATAAAATTATGGGTACTACCTGAATCAACAACAACATTACCTTTTCCTTCTCGATATATCTTTCTATCTAGAGAGTTTGATAAGTGGTAATTCTTGCCAATGCATTAGAAGATACGGTCAAATCCATTTCTTCTTTCTCTGGGGTTGGTTCTTGGTGTATATCATCCTCTTTTGATGTTTCTTGTTTCTTCCTCCTCTTTACAATCTATGTAGAATAATTTCTTCTCAACACACTTATGACATTTAGTGTATTTTCTATCACAACTGTTACAAAGCCTTTTTGCCCATTTTTCCTCCAATTGTTGTCGCGTCAACCTTGTAGGTTGTGGAAGGCTAGGAGCAGCAACACTTCCATCTTTATAGCTGAGTGGTAGACTTCCTTGTTGCCATAATTTTGCTTTCAACTTTTCTTGCCGCCCTGAATGTCTTCCCCAATGAATCAGGTTCTCAAAGACGAGCCTCATGTTGGATGTTATCCTTTAAAGTACCTATGAAAACTTCAATCCTATGCTCCTCTGGAATATCAGTTACCTTGATATTCAATTTTTGGAAGTCCTCAATGTGCTCTACAATTGAACCCTTTTGTTTGAGATTTATCAATTGGCTAAAGAAGGTGTTGTTTTTTGTATCTTCATAATGTGATATCAGCTCCTCCGTAAAAAGTGACCAAGTGACAAGTGGTTTATGAGAACAAAGTCGTTGATACCATTCAAACTGAGTGGGTTTTAAATATAAAGATGCAATGTGTACCTTTTGCGTGTGTTGCACATCATGGAGACCAAAATATTGCTCCATCTGTAGTTTCCATGTTACCATATCCTTGTCATCAAACTTCCCCATATCAATCTTTGAAATATGTTGGTTCTTAAACCTAACATTGGATTCTCTAAAATCATAATTCATATTCCTTTTGTACTTATCATGATTTTCATGGATTATCTTGTCACCATTGGGAAGCCTTTCTTCTAGTAACTTTATCAAACCTTCCTTCAACCCTTCTATCTTGACATTCATTATTGCTTCCATGTCTTCTTTTAAACCATCATTCAAAAATCCCATGTCCCTTTTTACCATCTTTCTTAACATTCATCATGGCTTCCAATTCATTTTTTGTTACTTTTTGCAAGAACGAAATTTGGTGCATTTGGTTTTGTAATTTTGATATATCACGCTGCATTTCTTCCTCTTCTTCATACATCATGGAAGAGCTTTCTGGTTGCTTACTAGGTGTGTCCATTTTTTTGTTTCAATGGATTTTGGAATCAAACAATGATATCTACGTTTCACTATGCCCTTTGAATCACTTCAAACTGATTTTTAAAACAAAAGTTATGCAAAATTTGAAAAAAATACATAAAATTTTCTTGATTTTTAGGAGCTCGATATTGAAACTGTTGTACCTCAGTAATTTCGAATGTCCAAAGTCTGAAATTTTGTCCTGTGGTAGCACTCTAAGTCTTCTTTCCAACCCCACAAGTTAGATCAATATTGGATTCAAGAAAGAGTTATGCTCAATCTCCCACAATGACATGATTATAGACTAGTTCAGTAGAACGAACTTGTACAGAGTGCCATGTGTAATTGTTTCAACCTTCAGCCCTAAAAATGATACACGGAAAACTACAGTTCATTCACTTTCAGTCATTTTTTACGAAATTCAAATTTGATGCTTGGAGATAAAGTTATGACTATTTTCCCTAGGTCACTTGTTTGAGATGGAATTATGGAGCCTGCAAAAACCCTAACTTCCTAGGATCATATCTCCGATAGCAAACTAAGATCTGAAATTTGTCCAATAAGTTCACCAATATTTCGACTCCACGTGGTAGCAATTTCAGCATCTGAAACATTGTAGAAAAAACGTTATTGCGAAAAATGCCAAGATGACATGTTTGAAGAAGCGAAACCCTAAAATCCAAAGTTCTAATACCAAATGTTATGCAACCAGCTCACAAAACAAAATAAAACATAGATCAACGACTTAGAAATTAGCCTCATCGAGGAGGCAACCTCCTTTACATTACATAAATGAACAATTCTTGGATGAAACAAATGATAAGACCTCATTAGTATATATAGGAATCCAAGGGGCCATAATATAATCAAATTCTACATAACAATAATAATGTAAGGGCACAACAATAACAATAGTGGTTTTCTATCTGGCACAACAATAACAACATGGGGTATACATGAGCATAACAATAAAAATAGGGGGCTACACTAACAATAACAATAAGGGGAATACACTAATATTATAGGGACCTAACACAAACCATAAAACATGGAGGAGCTATAGAGAATTGGTTCAAGTTTCAAACCTTGATTCACTATTATTTCAGAGATATGACCGAATGAATTTAGGCTTCTTGAATGCTCCCAAAACCTTCTTCAAAGCGGTCAACTTTCCATTTCAACTATAACTTTTGTACTAAGATGTTTTAGACCATGAAACTTGGAGGATACAAATAAAATATCTTCATGTACCTGTGGTTCAAGTTTAAAATTCAAAGATATAAATAAAGGAAGTTAGGCTTGCTTCATGTTCCTAAAATCTTCTTCAAACTAGTCAGATGGGAATTTTCACTATAATTTTGTTCTGGGATGTTTTAGACCGTGAAACTTGGAGAATATAAATAGAAGATATTCATATACCTTTGGTTCTGGTTTCAAACCTTGGTTCATTATAATTTCTGAGATATGATCAAAGAAATTTAAGCTTCCCAATTGCTCCTGAAATCTTTTGCAAATAGCCAAAAGCAACAAGTTTTGGGAGAAATAGACTTGGTGAAAGAAGAAGTAGCAAGTAGACTCAGTGAAAGCAAAATCAACTAACAAAGTTGGTGAAGATAGAAGCAACAAGCAGACTTCGTGAAAGTAGAAGCAACTAACAAACATTGTGAAGAAACAAGCAAGTAGTTTGGTGCCTAGAAATCTTCCAGCATGGGGGATTGGTGTCTCCTGTAGGTTGTTCCCTACAAAGAAACAAAGGGAATTGGTTTATCATATAGGTTGATGCCTACAAAGCAACAAAAGAGATTGGTGTCTCCTACAAATTGGTGCCTACAAATTGATGTTATAGTAGGTTGGTGCATACAAAATCTTCCATATTAAAAAGTTGTGGTTTTTTCTTCTAAGGATTTCCGTGTATATCTTGTGTTACTTGTTCAGTGTATGACATTGATGTTTTATGATATTGGAATGGAATTAAATAAGTGAAGATTGTTATTACACTGATTCGTTGCCCCTCCTTACTTATAATTGTGAATTCCAACAAAGGCCAATAAGGAGAAAGATGTTCTAGGTGCAAGAAGGCAAAGGAAGAAGGTTGGCCACTTCTTTTGAGAGCACAAAAATGTTTTGTATCACAAGTCTTCTATTTCTGATACTTGCATTCCATTTTTATTGGGAAAAGTTTGATCAAGAGGTCTCACCTTCATAATAGAAAAGCATCTCCCCCTTCAAGTTGCAAGGGATGGCCATCGTGGCATTAAGCCAAATTCATCCAAACATAAGGTTGTACCCAAGGTATCAATCAAGAAAATGTGAAAGAGAAGATAGTCTTGGTCTCAAGGGTTGGGTCAAGAGTTAAGGAGCCCATCTCTATCTCTCTCCCCTAATTTGTTCAAATCTCAACAAAAAAGTATCATCTCTCTCTATCTACCCTAATTTGTTGAAATCTCAACTACAAATATCCATACAAGGTATATTGGATACAATTGATCATCTAATGGCATAGAAAAATTGTGATGATATTAAGGAAAAACCAAGATAAGTAATTACACATAAACTTAAAATTTATGCATTTGGCGTGGATGTGAAAAGGAGAGGTAAGATTATCGTCTCGCTGTCATGAAAGTCAAAGAAGTTAAAGGACATGTTAGATCTTTAGGAAATGGGTTTAGGAAATCTAATAACCTCCTCCAAGGTGGGTCACCTTCTCAAGAACACATCTCCTCACTCTAAACTTGTAATCATGGCATTCCTAGGCTACTTAAAAGCTTTCAATGAGAAAAATGAGAAGGGCTTGCAAACCACGTTCACAAAGTTTTGGAGGAAGAAAAGGTTGCTTGAAAGTCAAAATTAGATATTTTAATTTTATGAGGCTTGGGATGAATCCATATCCTATAGTCATCATTAGCAATAGCAATAAGTAACCATTTGAGATGTATTTGAGAATTATGCCTCAAACCACCTTTACATTTTATCTACACAAACTACTAGAGAAAAGTAGCTGAAATATGTTGGTGAACTCGATAAAGTCATCAAGTTCATTGAGAGAATTTAATAGATATAAAGGTGAGGTGGAAGAGCAATTATAGAGTACAACAAAGGTATAAGAAAACGAATGATGGATGCAAAGTATCTCATCAATTTCATGTCAAACACACAATGTAGTTGCATCTCATTAAGAAGTGAATATAAGGTCTAGTGAAGAAACTAAAACCCATTAGATATAGTCCACATGAGAATGTGAAGCATGTTGGAAAACATGTTTTTCCATTAGAGTTATTAACAAATATTAGCATTTATTCGATTACCTATGCAAAGAATTTGAAGCTTTTGAATCTTTCATGCTTGAGAAAGGGGAGGAAGAGTTGCCAATGTTGGCAAAAGTTGAAATGTTACCATCATATGCATAAGCTAAGTTGGAAAGGAGCATTGTTACAAAGGAAGTTTTGTGGAACTTGTGGAGGTAGATAAGAGTTGTTGTGAACTAATTTGCAAGGCCAAGTACCTATAAAAACAAATGAGTATTTATTAGAGGTAGAAGACAAATTTCTTCATTTTCTTTGAAATTGTGGGACCAAAAAGTACCAAACAAGGGCATTGCAATCCAAAATTGGATAGAGTGAAGGCAACGTACAGATTGAACTCAAGAAGCTTGACTGGAAATCAAACAACAAATGAACATTGATGACAAAGTAGATTGACTAGTTGTGTTGACTACACTGAAGTGGACTAGTGCCCATATGTTGATGACAAGTATGAAAGACTAGTTAGATCAAATAAATGATGTTGATTAAGCATTGGTGGGAAGCCTTGTTACTATTATTATCTTAATTCAATAGATTTCAGCAAGAGGAATGTATATGTGGCATTTGGCATGAAAAGCCTGTCCACTAAACAAATTGCATAAATTACCAAGGAAAGTCAAATTGTTGTGTACTTGAAAGAATGTAGAAAGATGAACTATGGTAACCAACACTTGGAAACAGCCCCATAAGAATGTGGGCTACAAGATGGAGTTAATGTTATCCAATTAGAGGATTGAGCAATTGATTGTCCACTGAAAAAGTTGAATGAGATATCATAGTCTACAAAGAGGTTGTTGAGGAGAAGTGGATTTGCTTGAGAAATGGAAAGGCATCAACCCTTATTACCAAGAGTTCTAAGTATTGTGTGTATTGTACAGAGAGCTATGTAGAGGTCATGCTGACTTATTGCTATAAACATTCATTGATTGATAAAGTCTTAGACTGAAAATATATTGATAATATTGTTGTACTTTATATGGAATACTGTGTATGATTGCATGTTTCTTATTTCGTCAATGCTTAGTGAGGAAAGACATCTAGGCACAGTATTCACAAGATTATGTTTCTTTTGACTAAATCTAATTTGTGCTATTGGGAAATTATGCATAACAAATCAAAACCTCCCAAGGTTTTGCACCACTAGCTGCCTTTCAAACACAAGATTTAAACCACCAAGAAGATTTAAGATTAATCCCATTTCCATGTCCTACACTAGTATATTTTCTTTCTTCCTATTGCTTTGAGTAGATATTTCCATGCTCAAAGGATTAGCTCGATTAATTGTCCACAATATTGTCAAGAATTTCATCAGTTATGTGAAAACAAGTGTCCTTACCAAGGATGCCATCCACAATTGTGGAAAACATCTCTTAGGTTCAGAAATACGAAACTTCGAGAACAATGTCTCCATTTTGTCATTAGACAGAAATCCCATTTCCATGCCCTATCCTAGTAGTTACATATTTTCTTTCTTCCTAACACATTGAGCAAATGCTTTCATGTTCAAGGGGTTGGCTCAATCAAGTGTCCCCAATATTATCTAGGATTTAATTAGTTAGTTATGTGCAAGCAAGTGTTTAGTTTGATTCCCCTTGGATTAGGAACACTATCTACGTAATGTGTTTACCAGGGATGCCATCCACAAATGTGGGGAAACAACCCTTAGGTTTTAAAATATAGAACTTTAAAAGTGTATCACCATTTTGTCATTAGAGAAAAATCTCATTTCCCTGCCCTATACTAGCAGTTACATGTTTCCTTTCTTCCTATTGCATTGAGTAGATCTGTTCATATTCAAGGGATTGGCTCAATCGATTGTCCATAATAATGTCAAGAATTTTATTAGTTTTTTGTGAACAAATGTCCAGTTTGATTCCCCTTGGTTAACGTACACTATTCTACACAACCTCTTTACCAAAAAGATGCCATCCACAATTGTATTTAAGCATTGACTAAAAAAAATATGTATTTAAGCATTGACTATTGGTCCATGCATAAAAACATAATTCCTATCAAGACAAATGACGGTCTTCTTGTAATTTCATGGCATGATTGACTCATTAATACAAAAACATCAATTTACCATTTCTAGCACTAAGGTTACATTATTCGGCAACTCCCTCTAGTTGATGAATCCGTGAAATATGTCTCGATTCCTTCAGCAAACATGCCCATACGTTGTTTGACCACCTTTAGCGAAGGAAATATATATGGGGCTCGGAGCAAATCTTGTGTTGGTCCTGAAGGAATATTATCTTCTGAATTGCTTGAAAGTAAACGCTGTGAAGATTGGTTGTCATTCTCACTTCAATGCAGTGTTCCCACCTTGGCATTTCTCGTGTCAATTGCCCTATATGCATGTGTGGAGAAGTTGCTATGTGGCCAATAGACCTTTGAAAGTTCCCCGTAGTAGAAGCATTCATGAAATAATTACCAATACAACCACCAAGGGCTCCAACCTTGATGAGCCAATGGAGGCCACAAATGTCATTGCAAGTCCAATAATGATGAAATGCAGGCAACTTCATGCATATCAGAGAATTGTTTTAGATATGATAAGAAGAAACTAAAAAGTCCTACTTAATCATGTATACGAAATTTCATCGACCACATTGCTGGCTTTTCTTTCCATCTAAGCAAAATGGTGTCCTGAAAAATATAAGTAGCAATAAATGCCTAATTTATGGAATTCCTAGTGGCTAGCTTGGATGAAGACGACAAGGTTCTTCAAAATTCAACTTTGCCTAGGATGCAGCTTGAGTCACCTAATTAAGTATTGTGTTGTGCATTGTCAACAGTACTTACTTTTACAGGGAGTAGAAAAGACCCCAGGGAGATACAATCTACTTTTTGCTCATTAAGAATACCTGGAATAGATCATAAACACCATTAACATAAGTAGGCACTCACCCTTTTCTGGTCTTGCTAAGCCAAAATAACTTGAGTAAGACCCCAGTTAAAATGTTATTCTTAACTTGGACAGGCAAGGTACAAGTTTCTAAACAATGTAAATGACATGATGACAGAATAAATCTTGCTAATCCTGCTATCCTGCTTAAGAGCGTAGCAGCACTAATATTTGCACTCCAATAACATGGAGTGAACTCATAAATGTCCTGGCCGCTTGGCAATTACCAACAACATAAGAATGCTAGAATAATCTGTCTTGGAATTGCAGGGCTATTATGATATCAAAATAATATGCGTTTCTTTTGTAAGTGCATTTTCTGCCATCATCAATCAAAACTGATATAAACAGCTGAAGAAATTGTGATCTCAGGTGGCTGTTCCTGGAAACTCTTTCCCTACCAACCAAGTCTAAACTTGCATCCCAGTAACACAGTTCATTCATACATGTCCAGGTGTGGCTTGGATTACCAACAACAAAGACAATGCTAGACTAATCTGTCTCAGATTATAAGGGATCTGCAATATCAAAAACAATATGCTTTTCTTTGTTTTCTGCCATTTTCAGTGAACTGATAGTTGAAGAAAACCTGACCAGGGTGGCTGTTTCTGGAAACCCTTCCTAGCCAAGTCTAAACTCAGACAGAACGTCAATCCTCACTTTTACCAGAACCCAGTTCCCCATTACTTGAAGAATTTTCTCAAGTCAATGTGTATCAGTTCAGAAAAAAACTTGTTTCCTACCTTCCTAGTAACAGCTTGGCTTTCTGTAGTAGATTAGAGTTACTTGCCACTGAACCGGTGCCTATTTTGGTTACCTCCTCTTCCATGTGAGATGAATGTATTTCTAGGTTTTGGAAGATCCTGCAGCTCCATCACTTGTACTGTTCTCTGCCTCTTGGCTTCGAAAATTAAAAACAATCAACCAGTGTGTCAGTAATTCTTGACATTGTTAGCAAATATTGTGACTTAACAATGCATTTTACAGCATAAGTATAATGAGTAGTAAGCATAACCATTTTCAGCTTCCTGATATTTTTCCTGAAGCCGTCTCTTTGCTGATGCAAACCGCTCAGAAGGAGAGATATCCGGGCTGCACTTCTAGACCAGACAAAAGAACAGCCATAAAACATACAGTAAGTAATATGCATTGCAGATATGCAAGCATAGAAGACATGGAAGAATTCTGGAATTAAAGAAGTTTTAGAATGTAAACCAGCATCAAAACTCAATACCCGACAACAGCCTACTCTTGACTCATATAGCAGCTAGCCATCTCAGATCTCACCTGAGCTGAGCCAGCTTTCAAAATTATCTCCTTCTGCTTCAAATCATTTCTAGTCCTTTCAATATCCCCATTATTTCGGCTCACTGTTTTGACATTAGTAACATTGGTAGTGGAACCTTGTTTTACTGTTTTTCCTTTTGAATGTGATTCTGAATACATCTTGTCCCCATTGAAATTGCTGTCTGAAAAAAATACAAATAATAAAAAAAGATACCACGTTGTAGAATTAAAAGAGTGCTGTCACAGCATAAATCACTAGAATAGTAGAAACCACCTACCGTTTCCCTGTGGAGACGACAAATAATTAGAGCCCTGCAGGCAAAGATTATAAAGTCGGGTTAAGAATGCAAAGAGACTGAAACGAAAACAAACGACCATATACTAGCTACCAAAGGAAGTTGAAATTGTAATTAAGTTAAATAGACAGAATTGTAGGATGTGTGGCAACAAAGAATACTCCAGCGAGGATAAATTGTCAAATTCCATTTTCCTTCATAGACAATAAGTCACAACAATCTATAATTAATCAAAATTCAACACATTTAAGCCCAGAACAAGTTTTGTCAGTAAATGAACAGTAGACACCTGGCATTTCTGCACAATACTCTGTTGAGAAATTCTGCTGCCACCACCTTGTGGAGAATCTCCATCTACAGTGGGTTTTTGTTAGTGAACCTTAAAAATAACAAGTATGATTGCACTTGTATGAATATCAAATGAAACAGTAAAATGTGTGATGCTTATAAAGGGTAAACAATAGAAGCAAATAATTAATAAAGAAACTTTGGATCGTCTTTTTACCAACAATTGCAGCAGCTGCAACTTCATCTGCAGTGCTTACCCACTCATCGACAAGATCTTTCCACTTCCTGCAATGAGATGCACAGCTTCAATAATAGGTATGTAAGATATTTCTAGAGAAAAGGGCTTAAGCCTTCATGCCCTCAAAGCAGCAGTTACGATACTCAGCTATAATAGCAGACATGTAGAAGGAAACGAGGAGAGTATTAATGGAAAAATTCCCAACACAGGGATATGCCACAGTGGTAAGATAGCTTGCAACAACTACAAGCCAAAGGCAGCCCACAAGGCATGACAACAAACTGGCTGTGCTGTTAGTACTGAAGTGGGGTGAGACCATATGCAATCATACGAGCAAAACACTGGATATCCTGAAGATCATGAACTCTCAAGGTATCTACCCTGGATCATTCATGAAGAAAGCAGATGACCATGTAATAATATTTGCAAAACCCACTAAGATATAGTGAAATATTATCGGTGCTCCTATTTGTCACTTCTGCAAAGTCATGCAAGAAAACGAACAAGAACCTTCGTGAACCAAAAGTGAACTGACCTTATGAGCTCTTTTACTAGCTTTCGAATGTCAGCAGAAGAATGTTTTCGCAGTCCATTCACTTGTCTACCAATATCAGTCTCCTGGAAACTCAAAGAGGAAGTCAATAACGAAAACAGAAATAAGCTAAAACTAAGAAGAACAAGCATAATATTTTAACAAGAAGCTAATAAGGTCTGTTATTCTACCTTCAAAGCCTCCACAGAAATATGCATGTTAAACAAACTCTGCAGTGACTCTAGCAAGACTTCCTGAGGCTGAAACCAATGCAAAAATAATGTAAGAATGAGCATATGCTGCGATATCTCCAATTCAAAGAAAAAGAAAATCATTTTCATGGGCAATACTAATATAGCCACCACCAAAATAAAATATCAAGTGCAGACTGAGTAGCAGCATATGATTAAAAAAATGGACAAAATACTCCCTATATCACTGTGTGGCAGCATACTAGAATAGAATATGAGTGCCTCACGAAACTTGAAAAAAATCCATTCCCCTGAGAAGTCAGAGATGGGAGACCTATTACTCAACATTTGCCCATGACTTGCACCTGGCTCAACTGCATGAAACCCTTGGTAGGAGAATGAAACACCCCTGGTCTTTTACCCACTAACCAAGATCCCGTTGGCAGCAGCATATGATATTACACCATAGAAAAAAGGACTAAATAATACTCTAGAGAATTTAGTTATTTTTAATAATAAGGATGTGATTGCCAATCCCTAAAGTGCTCTGCTTCCCTATTGTCATTGAGAATGGCATACAGTAACCAACCAATGAATGCACTTAGCTCCTTCAATCGGATTTAGGGGGAAAAACACATAAATAGACACTGCATGTAAACCGAAGTCATGGGCTCGAACCAATGAGAATGGCAGAGAAGGACAAAGAACCTGATAAGAATCATCAAGAAGCTCCTTTATCCTCAGCACCTCCTCTACCACATGGTGGCTTTCTGCTTTGTTTTTCTGCAACCCTTCTTCTTCGTCTTCATCATCGGGGCTCTTATCTTCCGCTTCATGAGATTCGATTGCCTTTGCCTTGAAGGGTCTCGGGGATTTGTGCTGCGGTTTGCTTCCGATCCCTGAAGTACCACCGCTGACTCTTGCAGCTTCTCCTCCATCCGAAGAGCCATCACAATTCTGGCAACGTGAAGTGGTAGAGGCATATAATCGCGCGGCAATCTGATCTCTTCTTGCCTTGAATTCCTCAGAAAACTCTGTAGATGCCACTGTAAGAGCCATGTCAATCACACCCCATATGTCCACTCCTGAACTCTCGAAAAGGCATCTGAAATCATCGATATCCATTCTTTCACAAGGATTGTTATTGCCCTCAATTTTCCAAAACCTAAAACTGCCCACCAAAGATATTAAAATTGATATTGTAGGAACGACAAATTCATCCAGATCCACAAAACGCTGCCAATCTTGTTATTCAAAATATATATATGTACCAGAATTCTATTATGCCAAGATTCGGGCTCTGATGAGTATAATATTTGCATATAGATGCTACAGTACCAACCCCTCCCACAATGATACCGACCCAGTATCAATCCCTTGATCAGAAACCAAAACTAGGATTCTCGCTGAGGTTGGGCTGCTTTAGCTGGCCTGAAAAAGAAACGGCCCTGAAATTAATTCATTTCAGATAAACAGACATGGATCATTTATTGCAGCAGAGACAAATAAACGAATCAGAGGCCTGCTTGCTCCTTCTGCCCTTTCCACCATCCATCCATTCAATCACAGAACGTGGAAAGGCAGAGAGGTGGGCAGGGAGACGATGCACGCAGGCAGTTGGATTGCAATGGAATGGAAGGGCTTCATCTGGAGATGGGCTAGGCTGAATTGTTTATGTTTCTCTTTCTCCAAGACCATTCTTCCCTCTTAGGTCTTCATTGTTGCAATTTGCACTTTCACAGATTTAGTTACTGAATTATTGAAGCCATAACAGAATGGTAAGTATATTTTTAATATGAACTACTTTCACGCTATAAAAGATTTTGAAAAGACTTCATTTATATCTTTCATACCTTTAAGAATTCTAAAAGCAAGTGGTCAGTAATTTGTTACATTAAAGAGCAACTTGAAAACGACGCGAGCTGTAAATGACTTTTATGGAAAGGAACATATTATTCCCCATATGTGTTTTTTTGGTGTGTGAGGAATTTTTCAAGTGGTCATGGGCTAAGTCAGAGTTTTTATTGTTGAAATATGTAAAGACTATGACCAATAGGAAGAGTAAGAAGCTTTGTGGAAAATTTTGTGTTTAGTTTTTCAATTAAGCTATAAATTGATCCCTATTTTGTTGAACTCAATTTCTAGCTAGTAATAGGGGCATAAGATGGCAATTTTAGCTTTAACTTTTTTGTCTTAGGCATTGTGTGAAGTTATGAGAATTTGTTAGGGACACTCAATGTTTCAAGGGTTGCCTACAAAACCTACAAAAGATGAAACAATATGGTTGTAGGGTTTTGTTAGAGTAACCTTTAAGAATTATCTTGATACTTTGCATAGCTTTGAAACTTAAAAATATTTGTTGAGGGTATTTGGAGATAGAGGCAACACATGGAAACCCTTAAAGAAATCCTTCAGTTGCAATATCAATGTCAAACTAACCCACAAATGTGGCTAATAAATGGAAGGTTAAAATGTAATCAAGAAGAACAATGGCAATCTAAGGATGTGTAGGTTGAGACCATACGCAATGTATTGATAAGGGAGTGACAGAGCCCTTGAACTAGAAAATTTGAATAGCATCACTCTAAGGAGCATTACAACATAAATTTTGGATAGAAAGGTAGAGCTCCCTCTAAGGATACTACATTAAACTAAGAGGAAAAAAAAATGCACACCAATGGACAAGATTTGATGAAATGATTCTAAACAATTGAGGAGCAAACAAAGAATAGATAAACTCCAACAGAAGATAAAGGAGGTGAAACTCAAATGACAGAAGAGGGTGCAATAGCATGAATTTTGCTAGAGAAAAAAAAACATGCAATTGTAGGCCATCTCATATCTCAACATTCTCATGGCCTAATAATGGAGATGGTCGTCTCTTCATGCTAGAGCCACTTTGATGGGTTAGAGGAGAAGACCAATATCATAAGAGTAGGTTAAATTCAATACCTCATTGAGAGGAGTAATGTAATGCATGGGTTTTTCATATGTGCACTCAAAGCCCAAAGATGATCATGCGGTCTCCCATTCTCTCAAGAGATATTATTGGTGTTGGTAATTCACATTTGGTTAGGCCCTTTTCTATGTTTGGATGTATGAATGTATTTTACCCACTTGAGGTACAATTTCTATCCCCTTTGTTGTTTTACTAGGAGATCTTTATGGGTACCCTGCTTACATTATCTCCCTTGCCTTGGATTATCCCCAACATTTGCACTTAATTTGATCCACCTTCATTAGTTAAAGATGTCCTTTTCAAACTTCTCCATGTCCACATAGTTATTATGGGTGCATTCATGGTTTGACATGGTCAAAGATGATATTGTCTTTCCTCAATCCACTCACCACACACCATACATAGGTCGTATGATAGATCTACACATGTATCACATGGACTATAGATCATAAAATCAATGAAAACCCCATGGATCCCTCAATCTAGCCCACGAATTAGAAGTTAACCCTTCATCCTTTCCACATGGTTATTTGGTGTTCCATATACACCCTTGTGGATTTATGATCTGGGTTTTACAAGGAATGAAATGAAAGGTAGGAAAGGAAATGAAATGCACATGAAGAAATATAACAAAAGCACAATAATATGGTGAAAACACAACTTTTATTAATAAGTGAAATAGTAGAATATTATAGAATACAAATTGGCTAGAATGGTGGTAGTTATCTTTGAACAAAGAGAGATGGTATCTACACACATTCGCAAAAGTTATCACAAGAGGTCGAAATAATGGAATTTTAACATAAATAAATAACCCTAAAGGTCCAAAACCTTAACCCTAGAAGTTGAAATGTCAAAAGATTTGTGGGCCCGAGGTGGTTATTTGGTACATCAACTTCTAAAGGGCACAACTTTTGCATAAAATATCCATTTGGGGCCCACGGTAGCTCGTTGGAAAGAATTATCTAAGGATTGTAACTTTTGGCCATGGGCGCTTGCCCACCCCCCCCCCCCCCCCCCACACATTACCAAAAGATGTTATTTAGGGCCTCAAAGCATCCCCAAAATTTTGCGACTCGAAAATCATAGAAAATTTGCCAAGAATATAGAGAAACATTGACATAGTGGAAGAGGTGGGTGGCTATTGATATCCACGTGGATCAATCCTCCCCCC
This sequence comes from Pinus taeda, assembly GCA_000404065.3. Taxonomy (NCBI): domain Eukaryota; kingdom Viridiplantae; phylum Streptophyta; class Pinopsida; order Pinales; family Pinaceae; genus Pinus; species Pinus taeda. Next base: position 27,131 of record APFE031422782.1, read on the forward strand.
TCAGAAGCAATGGTCTCCACTACTTCAAGTTCCCTCATTACATGGGGAAACTTCTGTTGAATTTGGCTCCTAGTGAGCCACTTGCCTTGGTGAAGAAGTTGCCCTAGTTTGACAACCCAGTAGTGTGGTATGTGTTGCTAGTGGGTATCCTTTGTCTTAGTGTCCATGATCACATCCATTGTAGCTTATTTAATGTAGTCAGGATTGAGTTTTGTGGGGGCGAATTTCTCAATGATCTCCTAGGTGTCCAATAGAGGTGGAAAATAAGGTCAAAACAACTCCAAATTAAATATTGGGTGCAAGCCAAGGAAAGTGGGAATACTCAATTCAAAAACATTTTCACCCATTGTCTTTATGATTGCGTAAGGCCCATATCAAAGTGGTATGATCTTCCTATGGGGACCTATGAGGCACTCTTTCTGTAAATGTAACCACACCTTATCACCAACATAAAACTTATGTTGGTCATGTCACTACTTATACATGGCATTTGCTTTTTGTAGGATATCATGGACCTGTTGTTGGAGATGTTTGTTATGTTCAAAAAGTTTGCCTACCATGTCTACCTCAAGTTGAGCATCAAAGGGCTTTAGCAATGAAGCACAATGGGCATAGATACATCAATTGGGGCTAGTGGTTGGAACCCCGTGCACACTTAAAAAGGGTTGTGGCTAATAGAGCCATGGAGGGCTCTGTTATAGCTATGTTAGACATATGGAAGGATTGTAATCCATAACCTATAGTGGGATGTTGCGGTTTCTTGTGCAGGGAAAGAAACCTAAATTGTAAGACAACCATTAAAAGTTGGTTGATGCATGAATTCAAGGGATTGGTTTTGAAATTTAAATGGGTTGCAAGAGAAAGTACTAAGGCCCATGTTTCTTGAAAAATAACAACAAGAAAAGGGGACAAATATTTATGAAGGGGACTATGAATTGCAAGGTAACAAGGATTCAATAGTAAATGTTGGCTGAGAAATGGTCCAAGGTAGCAAGCACGAGGGGGGAAGTCCTTATAAAAACAAGGAAAATAAATCAGAAGACAAATTCGTTCGAGAGGGCAAGACGCAAACAGAGAAGGCATAGGAAATTCGAGCATCCAGTGAGAGAAAATCAATAGGAAACTCTAAAGAGAAGAGAAGGGTATTGATTCTCCGGTTCCCTAAAGGTTGTGGATTGAGCTGCTAGTATTTAGAGCCCTGTAATAGCTTGGGATCCCTGGAGGTTGTGGGTTGAGATAGGGTCCCTAGAGCCTTGTAACAACTTGGGTACTTGGAGGTTGTGGGTTGAGACAGAGGTCTCTGGAGTTCTGTAACATCTTTGGTCCCTAGAGGTTGTGGGTTGGGATGGAATCTTTGGAGCCCTGTAACAACTTGGGTCCCCTGGAAGTTGTGGGTTGAGATAGTAGACTTTGGAGCCCTATAATAGCTTAGGAAGAGGCCATCCTTAAACAAGATCAAAGGAAGACCTAACTAAAGACCCTCAATTACTGCATTATGGTTACAGTGGATTATAGACTCCCTAGGAGTGGGTGAATCACCGTGTGTTCACTTGGGGGTGAGGTAGAGAACCTATAGATTCCCTATGTTGACAAAAGAAGTGGTAATCAGTTGGTGGGATTGATGAAGAAAGTTCATTGGAGTCCTTGTTTCAGTTGGAAGTTGGTATTCAAGTCCCTTAAGCAAGCATCCCCCTCAAACTTTGATATCTGGCTCGGGGATGACAGTTGCAAGTAAGTGTGGCTGCAATTGTTTATCGTTGGGTGGAGAGTCCTTCCCAGGCTCAATTGTACTACAAGTTCAAAGATAAGTATACACTTATACTCGTTTATTTTTTAATGAGTGTATGATGCATTTCTGCTTGTAATAACTCTGGACTTTGGGACTGCATTGGTGTTGTTAATGCTTGAATATGTGGTTACACCTCTATGGGGATGTGTCATTGATGGACATGTTGAATATATCTTTGTGTGTGTTGTTTCTCTGAGATAAATGACATTGGTAAATGAACTAAGTAAGCATAAGCCACTGAACTGGAAATTAATATTATGTGCACAGTTTGTTACAATTCATAGAACATATTATGCACAAAATGTATAATAAATCACATGGTAATAAGGACTAATCCATAACGTTGAGCTAAACCTTATTTTGAATTAAATGCTTAACTGTATTGAAAAATTACATAAGTAAATAACAGAGAAATAGCAGGCCATGTTACTGGTCATATCAAAGCCATAAGAGCTAGAAATGAAATCTGAAAGCAGTGGGCTCAAAGACCTTGTCTTATTAATGAGAAGCAATTACATGGAAGATTGCCTGCCCAGCAAGGTCTACTTTTGCTTACATCCATTTATTTGCTTGTGTTACAAGCTATTTTGTCATGTGACAGGCATTGCATCAACACTGAGGGTTGTCTCCTTTGGGACCAGACGATCCCATCAGCTTTACCTAAATGGCCTTCAACCTTGCATTCTGGGTGGGCTGGATATTTTTTGTTGGCATCTTAGTGTTCCCAGCGAGGCACAGGAAGGTTCTGAGTAGCACCATGGAGCTTCTTACAGGCTCAACATGGAATCTAGCACTAGCGGCGTGTGGTGGGCAAGTTGGAGACCTTTCAGGAGCTCACATCAAGCCCATGGTAGGTAAGGGCCACGTAGGTGCCTGCACTAGCATGTGTGGAATTCCCTGTCCAAGAATGGGGAATGCAAGCAGGTCAGGAACTCCTTAGAGTTGGATTGGCTCAAGCTCAGGAGGGGTAGCACCCTAAGAGGCTTTAATTAATCATTTTCCTTGGTATGAGGCCCTATTGTTCATCTAGAGATCGGTCAAACCTCTGAGACAAAGCTATGGTCGAAAAGACTGGCTCAAGGAAGTTTATGCATCAATAGATTTTATTTTTTCAGGGCAATCCTAAAGATCCCCATCTGATTCATTGCATAAGATTGTAGAAATTTTGAAGAATATGACACTTACTCATAGAGATTATCCTGATTATACACTATTTGCGGAATCATGCATAATACATAACCTCCTCTACGTTGATCATCAATTTTGCGGAATTAAGAAACAATCACATGTGCACATTGAAACATCAATCACACATATCAACATAGTATGTATCGGGGAAAGCATACAGCTGAAAACCCCTCAACTATCTGTATATTATGATGATAGAGAACATGTAACAATACATAGTACAATACTCCTCGCGAGTGCTCAGTACTATCTCCACCTGTTACACACAAACTAGCTCAGATCTGAATCAAGTCACAAGTTCAAATCTCCTCCGCTATTTGCATGCCTCCATTGCGCAATCCCTGTTGAGAATAGAACCGAATGTGTGATCCAAATTCGAATTCCCTGGGTTTTTTACTGTGCAATCCTCATTGGCAATCTCAATACATTGATTGTGAAAAATCTCATGCACAGCTATAGTCACAACTGATAGTAGACTCACCCTTTCACCCACCTCTAACACTTGTCTCCACTGAGTTGTCCATGCACTGAGTTAATTGTTGTCCATGCACTGAGTTAACTGTTGTCCAGGCACTGAGTTAACTGATGTATTCTTCAGTTGATTTATGAGTTAATAATTAGTGAATTAATTAATAATTAATTCACACCACTCATCACTAGTGTATTTATCAGTTAGACTAAATACAACTAGTTCAACTAAGTCAAACTGAATACAACTCCATCAACTCCTCAATCAACTCCACCAAACTCAATCACTTGAGTTCCAACTGAAGTCCATCTTGCAATAGCTCAACTAACTCATAGGAAAAGTGTATTTCCTTCTGGCAGTTGCATGTGCCACATCCGTAGCTCGAACTGAAGTGCTGCAAGAGGATAAGATAATGTTTATAGTCCAAATATTATTAAGAGCTAATAATATTCGACTGTTCTATTTTTAGACTGACAGTCTAAAAATAGAGGTCCATCTATTTTTACCAACATGACCAATCATCCATAAATAGCATCCTGCAACTCATAGACCATGATCCATATGTCTAAAAATAGACATAGTCTAAAAATAGACTTTGCGTCAAAAATAGCCTGCGGGCCCACTTAGTGAAGGCGACTTCTTTTCACTAAGCTCCATCATCTTGTTGCATTTTCAACACTCCCTCTCAACAAGATATGGATTATCTGCAACGTCTATCCTGCCTCTGTGGTATTCGAATTTGCTCCTGGTGAGCACCTTCGTCAAGATATCAGCATCCTGATCCTCCGTGGGAATATATGAAAGTAACATGATTCTCTGCTGCACACAATCTTTGATATGATGGTACTTGATGTCGTCCGTTGGGCTCCCTACCCAATATGCATCCGTGAAGCCACATAGCTTCACCTCATCCTCTTGTCTATACCACAATCCATATCCCGATGTGTACCAAGCACGAGGTGCTTGTTTCAACCCATACAATGCTCTCTTGAGCTTGCACACATGCGACTCGCTGCTGAAGATCTCGAAACCTTTGGGCTGCTCTATGTACACCTCCTCCTTAATGACTCCATTGAGGAACGCAGTCTTCACATCCATCTAATGGATGTGCCACCCCATCTGCGCTGAGAGAGCAAGAATCGTCCGTATGGAAGAATACCTTGCGACAAGTGCAAAGGTCTCCTCATAATCGATCCCCTCTATCTGTGAGAAGCCTCGGGCAACAAATATTGCCTTGTACTTCTCCACACTCCCGTCATGTACCTGCTTCACTTTGTAGATCCATCTCGAACCCACCACTGATTTCCCTTCCGGTCTTGGGACAATCTCCCATGCACTGTTTCTGACAATCAAATCATACTCTTCCACCATGGCATCTACCCACGTGGGATCCTCCACAGCTTCCTCGAAAGAGGATGGCTCAGTCACGACACATTTTCTCACAAGAGCCATGTATCTAGTGTACCGATCAGGTGACTGTCTCTATTTGCGCTGTGATGTAGGTGGTCCTACAACCTTCTCTGCATCTTGAGCCAGTCGCTCATCTTCTGTAGTGCGCTTTCGCCCTCTGATGGTTGGTGCTGCATGAGTGGTCTCTTCCACTCCATGAACTTCATCTTGTGGCTTATCCACATCCTTAAGCTCATCTTTAGGAACAAATAGCTCCTCATCTACATGCAAGTGTGGATCCCTCTCAAGCGAACACTTCATGGCTTTCTCCTCCTAAAATTTGATATCCCGTCGCACAACAATCTTGCAACTGTCTGGCAAATACACACAATAGTTGTGGGGCGTATCAGTGTACCCCACAAATATCCCAACCTTTGTGGTCGGCTCCAACTTCTTCCTGGCATCCTTCGTCACATGCATGTAAACAGGAGAACCAAAAATCCTCAAATGGGAAATATCAGGCCTCTTACCAAAATAAGCCTCCTCAGGTGTACTCATGCCAAGTATCTTATGAGGACAATGGTTCTACACATATACTGTAGTATTGCATACCTCCACCCACAAGTGAAGGGATAGGCCCTGATCATGCAACATCGCCTGTGCAGCACCCACGATCGTTTTGTTCTTCCGCTCAGCAACCCCGTTCTACTTTGGGTTATGGGGAGTTATGAGCTCTCTTTGAATCACTTCTGCGCTGCAGAAGTCCTTGACCTCGCCAGAGATGAATTCACCACCATTGTCGCTCCTAAGAGCCTTCACCTTCTTCCCCGATTCCTTCTCAACTAGTGCTTTGAACTCACAAAACTTTGAGTATGTCTTGCTCTTCTTCTGCATGAAGAAGATCCAACACTTTCAGGAGAAATCATCAATAAAGATCACATAGTACATGTGCTTTGCTGTCGAAGCTACTGAGAAAGGTCCACACACGTTTGAGTGAATTCTCTCAAGGATCGTCGTGGCATGACTATCCTTCTCGTGAAAGGTGGCTTTCACAAATTTTCCCAAAGTACACCCCTTGCACTGATCTAACTGCGCAAGAGTGCCTTTAGGAAGCCCAGTAGAAATCTGTTGCAGTATCTTCAAGGCTCCATGGTGAAGGTGGCCCAATCTCCAGTGCCACAGCTCGCCATCATATCGGCTCACCACTCCTTCTGCCTTGCATGCCATTGCTGCGCAGCCATCTATATGCAATTGATAAAGGTTCTTGACTCGAACCCCTATCTTCAGGGTTTCTCCAGTTGTCTTACTATGCAGGAAAGCCTTTCCCTCGCTAAAGACAACATCATATCCCTTGTCTTCTAACATGGCCACAGAGATAAGATTCTTCTTCAATCCTGGAACATGCATCACTTCCTTCAATACGAAGGGTTTACTAGACTCCCTCTCAAAGGAAATGGTACCAATACAGGTCGCACTATATCTACCATCATCGCCCATCTCGATGTGCACTCCAAGATCTTTCTCATCTAGATCAGAAAACAAATCTCGATCTCCTGTCATGTGAAAAGACGCACCACTGTCCAAGAACCATACCGATCCCATCACACTTGATACCAAGCATGTGATCAGCGAAAAATCTAGCTCAAACTATGAGGCTAAGTCCTCTCCCACTGCAGATCCAATAGCTTGCTTATTTTTCTTCTTCTGCGGATAATTTGTGGCATAATGTCCGTGCTGGTGACAATGAAAGCACTTCACCTTGGACATGTCCTGCTTCTTGCCTTTCGCACCGAAATGAGAAGCTTTCTTGTTCTTCCCCTTCTTTGCTTTGGCAGCCAAAGCACAATTTTCTTCATCAGATGCCTTTAATGAAGATCCATCCCTAGTATTCCGCCTGATCTCCTCTTGCACAAGATCAGACCAAAGTCTCTCCCATCCTGGCAATTTCTCCCAACCATTGACAGAGTCCTGATAGGAATGCCAAATCTTCGGAAGACCAAGGAGAGCCAAGCTCACCAAGTCCTCATCATCGATAGTCACCCCCACACTTCCCAGCTCATCTCGGCATTGGGTGAACTTCGTGAGATACTTGGGCATACTGTCACCATTCTCACACTTAATGTTTCTGAGTTTATCCTTGAGCGCCAACTTCCTCTGGTCGCTCTTGCTTTGGAATAAATATGTCAACGCTTTCCACATCAAGTATGGACAAGCCTTTCCATGCAGGTTGGATACAATGTGATCCTTCACACCCTCCAACAGAATCCTTCGACACTTTGTTGTCTTCTTTTGCCAAGCCTCAACTTGAGCAACATCAATAGGCTTTGGGACTTCAGCATCTATGAACTCCTTCAACCCATTGTCATCTAACACCGCCTCCATCTTGTCTTTTCATGCAATATAATTTGAGTTGCCTTCAAGGGCATACTCCAATCGCAATCCGTTGGAAGACATTTCAACTTCGACACCAAGAAAACACTGCTGCAAATTCGAATTCCACCAGCTCAAAACTCAACCGCTTTTGATCTAAAATTCGTGAGAACAAAGTATTTCTCGTACAGAGATTGACTGTATGGGCATTCACCAGGTATCTCACCTTCCAAAAGAAGGATGAATCCAAAAGCTACCTGGCCCAATTACAGACTCTACCTGAAGAAATAAAACGTAATCACTTCCTGAATAATAGATCTGATGATCAACTTCGCTTTGATATCATGTAGAACTTTTTCTACAAATCAACCAGCTCCGATACCATGTAGAAACTTTGAATAATATGAAACTTATTCAAAGAGTTTATCCTGATTATACACTATTTGTGGAATCATGCATAATACATAACCTCCTCTACGTTGATCATCAATTTTGCAGAATTAAGAAACAATCGCATGCGCACATTGAAACATCAATCACACATATCAACACAGTATGTACCGGGGAAAGCATACAACTGAAAACCCCTCAACTATATGTATATTATGATGATAGAGAACATGTAACAATACATAGTACAATACTCCTTGCAAGTACTCAGTACTATCTCCACTTGTTACACATAAACTGGCTCAGATCTGAATCAAGTCACAGGTTCAAATCTCCTCCACTGTTTGCCTGCCTCCACTGCGCAATCCCTGTTGAGAATAGAACCGAATGTGTGATCCAAATTTGAATTCCCTTGGTTTTTACTGCGCAATCCTCATTGGCAAGCTCAATCCATTGATTGTGCAAAATCTCATGCACAGCTATAGTCACAACTGATAGTAGACTCACCCTTTCACCCACCTCTAACACTTGTCTCCACTGAACTATCCATGCACTGAGTTAACTGATGTATCCTTCAGTTGATTTATGAGTTAATAATTAGTGAATTAATTAATAATTAATTCACACCACTCATCACTAGTGTATTTGTCAATTAGACTAAATACAACTAGTTCAACTAAGTCAAACTGAACACAACTCCATCAACTCCTCAATCAACTCCACCAAACTCAATCACTTGAGTTCTAACTGAAGTCCATCATGCAATAGCTCAACTAACCCATAGGAAAATCGTATTTCATTCTGGTAGTTGCATGTGCCACATCCGTAGCTCGAACTGAAGTGTTGCAAGAGGATAAGATAATGTTTATAGTCCAAATATAATTAAGAGCTAATAATATTTGACTGTTCTATTTTTAGACTGGCAGTCTAAAAATAGACTCCGACCATATGTCTAAAAATAGAGGTCCATCTATTTTTACCAACATTACCAATCATCCATAAATAACATCTTGCAACTCATAGACCATGATCCATATGTCTAAAAATAGACATATTCTAAAAATAGACTGCGCCAAAAATAGCCTGTGGGCCCACTTAGTGAAGGCGACTTCTTTTCACTAAGCTCCATCATCTTGTTGCATTTTCAATAAAGATAGGGTCAATATCCCTTAGTCGAGCCATGGCAAAGAACAAGAGAAAAACTCATCGCGACGCAGAGGGATCGAGCCTTGAACTTATAAGAAAGGATCATGCAACCTTGTCCTTTCGTTGATCAGAACCCTAGCCACAGAGGATTTCCATTGGCACAGCTCGATTCCCCCCTAACGTGATTGGTCACGAGTGAATCGACATAGCCCAGAGGTTTTACCCTAAAAATATATCTAAAGGCACAAGCAAGGGAGAGTCAGGATTGAGCACAAGGATAACATGGTAAGATGATGTGTGTCAGGCAATGTTGTTATTAGCTAAAGGGTTGGCCCATACCCCACATAAGCCTAGACGCCTAGCTCGGAAGAAGGAAAAGGAGGCATAATGGAAAACATCAGGAAAATCCTGGAGGGATGACGTAAAAGGCGTATGTGGTCAAGGCCGCGCCATTGTTGTGGTGCTATTGGCTGAGGACTAGCCCACTTGCAAATTCATCCCAATGATATGACCTTAGAGAATAAAGAGGAACCACAAAGGAGGCTCCAGGGGAAAGGAAATAGGATGAAGTGGCATAAGTTACAGTAGTGGTCGATGGTTGTCGCAACAGACTAATGGGAGAAGGGACCATATGATCCAACCATCCATGCAAGCTCGGTAAGAGAACCCCAATGTTGGGTAAAGAGCGTTCTCCAGAATACATCGAGAAAGATGTTAGGTAAAATTGACTCGGGCTTTGAGTCAAGGTTGACCTGGTTAAATAGTAGTGGTTTTGGGCACATTGTATGGTGTACCCATGGTATTATGGTCCATGGGATTGCATGAAATGGAGCCTATAAAAGGCTAGGAATACTTCATTATAAGAGAGGCTTGGAGGTGAGCGGTAAAGGCTCACTTGGGCAGATTGGCCAGGGTTTTGGCCAATGCTAATGAGATTTCATTGGGTTGAGTTTTTCCCTGGATTTGGGGTTTTCCTAGATAAATATTATGTGTATTATTACTGGTTATTTTATTATTCCTCTCTGTAAATCTCGGTAAATCTCAATAATAATTTATCTCTTTGCCGTAAATTTCTTAACAATTGGTATTGGAGCTAAGTTGGCTTCAAAAGGACGTTTTTTGTTGCCAAGGGTTTGTATTAGCCTGGTAGATAGAGAGATAATTAAGTTTTGCTTGCAGAATTGGATCAAAAGCCATAGATTGTGAAGCAAAGCTACACACTATTGGGTCATGAGAGATTCAGTGGATGAGGAGGATATCTGCACGTGGATTAATTAATTGATGAACCATGTACTTGAAAAGAACACCTAGATAATTGGTGGTTACAGTGGCTGGTGACCCATGTAATTTGGTAAATGGGTTCTTTTTATATGGACATTGATGTCATATGTACAAAGAAAACAACAAGGGTAACAAAAAAAAAATTATAATGGAGTGAAATTTTTAATTTGCATATAAATGGGCATACTGTTGTAAGACATGGTAAGGCATGCGTACCCCTAGGTAATTACCGGTAAAGTCTGGGTTAGACCTAGGAAATAGGGGGATGTTGGTTTAAGAAATCCCTAGTAAAAACTTTGAAGGGGGTAAGGGCTAGAGTGAGTGGGATTGTCTCACTTAGTAGGTTTTGGCTGGATTTAGTCAAGGAACCCCAAGTCAAGTTTAAGGGGGAATTGTTAGGTAAAATTGACTTGGGCTTTGAGTCAAGGTTGACCTGGTTAAATAGTAGTGGTTTTTGGCACATGGTATTATGGTTCGTGGTATTGCATGAATGAAGCCTATAAAAGGTTGGGAATACTTCATTGTAAGAGAGCCCTGGAGGTGAGCAGTAAAGGCTCACTTGGCTGGATTGGCCAGGGTTTTGGCCAATGCTAATGACATTTCATTGGGTTGGTTTTTTCCCCAGATTTGGGGTTTTCCTGGATAAATATTGTGTGTATAATATTTATGTGTATTGTTGCTGGTTATTTTATTATTCCTCTCTGTAAATCTTGGTAAATCTTAGTAATAATTTATCTCTCTAACGTAAATTTGTTAACAGAGGACCCAACAAGATGACATAGGTCGATCGCATTGGCCATCCACTCAAGCCTGATGGTGATATAATTGGTGGGAGGTGGACTCACAACTAGATCAACCTGACGCTGTGAGCCCTGAGAGATAAGTGGTGTCGTAAGAGAAGGTGTCGAGTTATGGTGACTAGGATAACGTGAGCTGGTAGCAACGATGGTAGTTGGTAGATAGGATGGTGGACCAATGAGGAGATGATAGAGAGGGGTCCATTGTCCATGTAAGCTGAGAACAAAAATATGGTGGGTAACCAAACATGTAGTTTAGGAATCTCCGAGAGAGAAAGTAGGGTAACGTGTCTAGTGGGACCCACACAGAAGGCATTTGGCTAATACGGGGAATGAAGACCCTTGGGTTTTCGATGAGCATATATATATATATATATACAGACCTATTAACTTGAGGGGTCAAGTGATGTTACAGAGTGGTATAAGAGCATCCAAGTTCAACACTTGGACTGGATGGGCTTTATCATGAGCAAGTGATGATTTTTTAGAATTGTCTAAACAAATTGTTTATGTGTTGAAGTTCGGTCTAAATAAATTAATAAACAGCCTAACATGAAGCAATTCATCCTGTGACATGGTGGAACGACATAAAGTTAAGTCGTTGATCGCCACCGATGATCTGATAGTGTGCGTACTCCCCCTGGAGTGATGTTAGTGGGGAGGGGACCCCCTGCACATACCATTGCTTAGTTTATTGAGGTCGATGGTATAGATAGTATCACCCCCCCTCCCCCCATAAGCATGGGCTTGGCCCCCCCATCCCCCGTGTAAGTCGTAGATCTGTCTCAGCAAATCTAGATCATTGTTTCTAATGGTGGGAGGTGGGGACAATCAATTACAAGTTGTGGCAAAGACTATAGGTGTCACGACACAAATTATTTGGTGGGCATGGGTGGTATCAATTGTGATGGATTATGACTGTTGTAGGTCATAGGTTATAGTAGGAAAATTGTTGTGTTGCAGTAACTATGTGTTGCATGGTCATCATGTGTAGGAAAATTGTTGTGGTACCCCTGTAAGGGCAGGACGTTATGTCTAATTAGCTGTTTAATTTATTGATGATGCACTAATAACTTAGATGGCTTTAATTTTAGTTCATGCAAAATAATTATTAAATATGGTTAGCGTGCTAACATGATTGTTCTAACATAGAAGAATTCCCCATGATAGCTCCATGAATGCAAGGTTCATGACCATCATGGTGTTTTGTTTGATTATTGCATGAAAATATAACAGTGTGCGTGGTTGACAACACAACACAAGCATCATAAAATAGAGGAAATACAACATTGAGGACCGGAATGGTTGAGTATAGTTCTGATCAATCACAACATGGAAGTGATGGGGTTAGAGCTAATGAAGAAGAGAGATAAGTTGTCCAAGGGGGAGGGAATCACTCCCTAGATTAGATGGACACCTTGAGAAGTCTGACGGCTGAGGTGAGAAGCTTTAAGGCCGATAATGAGAGGATGTTAAGAGCCCAAGAAAGGCAAGTGGAGATCAATACATTCATCCTGCATAGTCTCTCGGATTGGTAGAGACAAAGGAAATTTGAGATGAGGACCAGTCATAGAGACATGAAAATCCTTCATGAGTCAAAAGAAAACACCAACAGAGCAAATGGTGGTAGGTCCAGAAAGAGGCACAAACGAGGAAGTGAGGACACTATGCCAGGAGATGCACCTTTGAACACTCCAAGGGGAGGAACTAGCACACAAGTGCATTATTCTAGCAAACCATCTAGTTCTTCTACCCAGAGCCATGACCACCATTCTCACCATTACCATCATCATCATTCACAGAGAAAAGAAAAGGATCACATGTTTGAATAGTTTAAGAAGGCTAAGATACCCACATTTTATGGGAATATGAAGAAGGCAGAGGACGTAGAAGCTTAGCTGCTGAGAATGAAGAAAATTTTCAAAATACATGACTATTCTGAGAATATGAAAGTTAGAGTCGCCACATATAGCCTAAAAGGAAAAGTTGACATATAGTGGGAGGACTTGAAAAATGTTAGAGCCATCATTAAGAAAGAATTGACCTAGGATGAGTTTGAGACACTCTTTAAAGAGCAATACTTATCTTAACATTATTATGATGGTAAGGCAAAAGAGTTCTATGAACTCAAAATGGGTTAGTTAACTAGTGATTAGTATGTCACCAAGTTTTCTAGAACTGTTGAGGTGTGTGCCATATATCAAGGATGAAAAAGCCAAAATTTGGTGACTCAATAGTGGGTTGCATATGGCATTAAAGGATAAAATTGAGTTGTTGGAACCCCAAACTCCGAAAGTTGCCATTAAAAATCTAGAGAAATGCTACGAGCAAGCAAAACACAAATATGATATAAAAAGTAATTGGAAAGCTAAAATCAATGCTGGACATAAGAAGAATTAGCCCAAGAAAATATCAGAAAGGAAATAAGGTAAGCATCCATCTCATACAAGAAATTTTAAACAGAAAGCCGATGTGCAACAACAGATGTCAGCACAACCCAATTCGGAAGGACGCGAGCTGCTCAAATGTTGGACTTGTGGATGGAACCATAGAAGAATGGATTGTCCACATCAATCGGATGTTGGGCCAAAGATTTACGGTGCTTAGGAGGTGAGCACAATGGGTGAGGTAGCTCGGAGCATGCTAAGAATTTATGCCGCAATGGATAACCACCAAGCAAATCACCAAGCATCCATCATTGAGATGGAAGATAACTGCAATAGCAAATTATTTCAGTTTTAATCGATTCAAGTTCTAATTATAGCTAAGGTTAGACTAGATCTTGTTGAGAAATGTCGTTTAGGCTAGGAATTGCATAAAGAACCTTGGTTGGTTCAGTTGGCAACTAGGAAAAAGAGAAGAATCAACCACTAGGTAAGGTCATGTGTATTCAAGCTCAATGGCATGCCCACAACAACCCATTTGAATGTATTTCCATTGGGCATGTTGGCATATTGTTGGGCATGGACTGGTTGTATTTACATCAGACCAAAGTAGATTGCTATGAAAAATCAATTGAATGCCTGGATGAGAAAGGAATAAAAAGAGTGATGCAGGGCAGGAAAAAGTCCATTTCAATGAGGTTAATCATGGTTATGCAAGCCAAATGCAGTAGCAGAAAAGGATGCATGTTATTTGTAGTGCAAGTTTCCAAGAATGAGTAAATTGATAGAGAAATAGAAGATGAGGAAGCTAAATTGCTACAAAAGTACCTTGTTTTGCAGTAGTATGTAGATGTATTTCCATTGGAGGTTCCTAGATTGCCTCCTCAAAGAGAGAGATTTATCTATTGAGTTGGTTCCTAGAGCAACACCAACATCCAAGGCACCATATAGGATGAACACCCCAGAGTTGGTTGAGCTGAAATTGCAGCTGAAAGAAATGCTTGACAAGGGCTACATAAGGCCAAGTGTGTACCCATGGGGAGCACCAATATTGTTTGTAAAGAAGAAAGATTAAACCCTTAGATTATGCATTGATTACAGACAGCTAAATAAGGTGATCATTAAGAATAGGTACCCATTACCAAGGATTGATGATCTCTTTGATCAATTGAGGGGAGCAATAGATTTCTCCAAGATTGACTTGAGATCAAGGTACCATCAAGTAAGAATCAAGGAGGAAGACATTCATAAAATTACTTTTAGAACAAGATATGGGCACTATGATTTCATTGTGGTACCCTTTGGGCTTACCAATGCCCCTACCACATTCATGTGCCCAATGAACAATGTGTTACGTCCTTATTTGGACAAGTTTGTCATCGTGTTTGTTGATGACATACTAGTGTATTCCAGGATAAAAGAAGAGCATGAGAAACATCTGGTTGCAGTGTTACAACTATTAAGGGAGCACAAGCTCTATGCAAATCTTAGCAAGTGTGACTTCTTCCAGTCACAGATACATTATTTGGGGCATATCGTCTCTAAGGAAGGAATCTTAGTTGACCCTGAAAAGATCAAAGCCATAATGGAGTGACCAACTCCAAAGAATGTGGATGAAATTAGATCATTTATGGGACTGGTAGGATATTACAAGAGATTTATCTAAAATTTATCCAAGATAGGCCATCCCATTATAACCTTGTAGAGAAAAGGAAAGAGATTTGAGTGGATTGAAAAATGTGTAGAAAGCTTTGAGCAGTTAAAACAATTGCTTACTAATGCACCAATGCTGAGAATTGTAGATCCCGACAAGGATTTTGTGGCGTGTATAGATGCCTACAAAGAGGGACTCGGTGGGGTCTTAATGCAGGAAGGGAAATTCGTATTCTATTAGTCCAGAAAGTTAAATTAGCATGAGGTGAATTATGTAACACATGATTTAGAATTGGCTGCCATAATTCATGCCTTAAAAATGTGGAGGCATTATCTCCTTGGCAACAAATTTACACTCTTGACATACCATAGTCGGTTCAATTATTTGTTTGGACAACCCAAGTTGAACGCTAGGAAAGCAAGATGGTTGACCACACTTATTGAATTTGACTTTGAAATCAAGTACATAAAAGGTAAAGAAAAAAAGGTTGTTGATGCTTTGAGCAGAATAAGTCAGGTAAATCAGCTGGCAATGGTAAGTTCTTATATGAAAAATCTGATAGAAAGAGTCAAAAGTGTTGGGCTGTAAGATGAAAAATATCAACAAGTGAGAGAAAAGCTGTTACAAAGTGGTGGCGATTAAGAGTATCACCTCACTGAGGATGCCCTAATTAGGTTCAAAGGTATAATTTATGTGCCTAATAGTGATGAAATGAAAAGACTAATAATGAAAGAGTTCCATGTTAAGCCTTATTCAGGCCACCCAGGATATCAAAATACCCTTATAGCCATTAAAAGTAATATTACTGGCTGAATTTGAAAAAGGAAGTGGTTGATTTCATGGTAAGATGCATGGAATGACAACAAGTAAAGTTCGAGTGCAAGCATCTGATAGGATTGTTACAAACTATCCCTATTCCGGAATGGAAGTGGGAGGTAATTTCTATGGATTTCATTATAGGATTGCCTAAAACATCCAAGAAGCATGACGCAATCATGGTAGTGGTTGATAAGTTAAGCAAAGTAGCTCATTTTGTAGCAGTTAAATCCAATAACTCCGTTAGTGACATATCACAAGTTTTCCTAAAGGAGATAGTGAGACTACTTGGCATTCCCAAGAAGATTGTGTTAGACAAAGATGTTAGGTTCACTTCCAAGTTTTGGAAGGAACCGTTTGCAGGGATGGGAACAAAATTGGCATTTAATACAGCATATCATCCCCAAACAGATGAGAAGACAGTGAGGATTAACATAATCCTTAATGACATGTTAAGAATGTATGTGATGCATCAACCTAAGAAGTGGGAAGAATATCTTCCACTTGTGGAATTTGCATACAACAATGGATACCAAGAATCCCTAAAGATGAGCCCATTTGAGGCATTGTATGGTAGGAGTTGTAACACTCCTATTAGCTGGATTGATTCAATGAATAAAGTCCATATAGGACTGGATATGCTCAAGGATATGGAGCAGCGAGTTCAGATCATAAAACAAAATTTGAAAGTGGCACAAGATAGGGAGAAAAATTATGTAGATAAACATAGGGTACACAAACAGTTCCAAGTTGGGGAGTATGTTTATCTAAGGATTAAGCCCAAGAAGAGTTCCTTGGGGATTGGAACATGTGCCAAGTTGGCACCACTATATGGTGGGCCATTTGAGATCCTTTAGAGGATCAGACTAGTGGCTTATATGCTAGCTTTACCTCCATCAGTTAGAGTTCATGATGTTTTCCATGTTTCTTTCCTTAAAATATATGTACATGACTCTAACATGTGATTGATTGGTCTGTGCTATAGGTGGAACTAGAGAGAGAGTTCCAATTAAAGCCAATGTGCATTCTAGACCGAAGGAGTCTCATGCTCCGAAATTGAGGCATAGAGCAAGTTAGGTGTAGTGGAAGCACTTTGGGCCATAGGAGCCAATGTGGGAAATGGTTGATGCCATAAAAGTTAATTATCCCTTCTTGTGTGATGTGTAAAGCAAGCTTCTACATGATTGTAAATATTGTATAGATTTGTGTGTATAAAGCTCCATGAAATAATATGTGTTGTGTTTTGTTTCTGGTGTTGTATATGGGCAGATGAATACCGAGGGCGGTGTTCCCTCAAGGGGGAGGGGACTGTGATAGCCCCACCTATGGTTCTCTCATAACCTTCATTGTAAATATTTTTGCAATATGTGAAATAAAAATAAAGGGGACTGAGTCAAAGGGACACATATTCTAGAGCTGGGGAGGAAGATTGATTGCTTGGGATGTTGTGGTTTCTTGTGTAGAGAAAGAAACTTGAATTGTGGGATAGCCATTAAAGGCTGGTTGTGCATGAACTAAAGGGACTGGATATGAAATTTAAATGGGTTGCAAGATAAAGCACTAAGGCCCATGTTGCTTGAAAAATGACAACAAGAAAAGGGGACAAATATTTGTGAAGGGAATTATGAATTGTAAGGTAGTAAGGACACATTAGTAAATGTTGGCTTAGAAATAGGCCAGGAAGCAAGAATGAGGGGGAAAGAATCCCCTATAAAAACATTGAAAAGACAACAAAAAACACATTCTTTCGAGAGAGGAAGAGGCAAACAAAGAAGGTAGAGGAAATTTGGGCATCTAGTGAGAGTAAATCAACATGAAGCTATGAAGAGAAGAGAAGAGAAGGGGATTAGTTCTCTAGTTCCCTAGAGTTTGTGGGTTGAGTTGTTAGTTTGTGGAGCCCTATAATAGATTGGGATCCCTATAGGTTGTAGGTTGATATAGGATCCCTGAAGCCTTGTAACAACTTGGGTCCCTGGAGGCTATGGGTTGAGACAAAGGTCTTTGGAGCCCCGTAATAGCTTCGATCCCTCGAGGCTATGGATTGGGATGGAATCTTCAGAGCCCTGTAATAGCTTAGGCCCCTTGAAGGTTGTGGGTTGAGATAGTAGACTATGGAACCCTATAACAACTTTGGAAGAGGCCATCTTGAAGCATCATCAAAGGAAGACCTAATTGAAGACCCTTGATTACTACATTACAATTATAGTGGACTTTGGACTCCTTAGGAGGGGGTGAATTACTCTATGTGTACTTGGGGGAGAGGTAGAGCACCTTTGGACTCCCTGTGTTGACAAAAGAAGTGGTAGCCAACTAGTGGGATTGAGGAAGTAGGCCATCCAGAGTCCCTATTTTAGTTGGCAATTCGTATTCAAGTCCCTTAAGAAAGCATCCCCCTCAGACTCTGGAATCTGGCTCGGGGATGACAACTGCAAGTGTGGTTGCAACTGTCTATGGTTGGGTGGAGAGTCCTTGTCACTAGCTCAATTTCACTGTAAGTTCAAATATAAGTATCTGCTTATACTCATTTATATATTAATGAATGTATGATGCATTTCTACTTGTAATAACTCTAGACTTTGGGATTGAATTTGTGTTGTTAATGCTTGAATACATGGCTACACCTCTATGAAAATGTGTCACTGAAGGACATGTTGGATATATATTTGCATGCGTTGTTTCTCTGAGATAAATGACATTGATAAATGAATTAAGTAAGCATGAGCCATTGAACTAAAAATAAAATGTTGTGTGGGTAGTTTGTTCGTGTTAGTCACAGAACATTTGATGTACAAAATGTGTAATAAATCACATGGTAACAAGGACTAAGTCATAATGTTGAGCTAAACCTTATTCTGAATTAAATGCTTAATTGTATTGAAAACAACACATAATAAAATAGAAATAACAAGCCATGTTAAGGGCCATAGAAAAGCCATAAGAGTTGGAAATGAAATCTGAAAACAGTGGGCTCAGAGACCCTTTCTTATTAATGATAAATAGTTACATGGAACACAATCTTCCCAGCAGGGTCTACTTTCACTTACATCCATTTATTTGCTTGTGTTACAAGTTATTTTTCCACATGGCAGGCATTGCATCAACACTGAGGGTTATTTCCTTTGGGGCCATATGAGCCCATCAACTTTACCTAAATGGCCTCCAGCCTTGCATTCTGAGCAGGTTGGATATATTTCGTTGGCGTCCTAGTGTCGTCAGTGAGGCACCACAAGGTTCTGTGTAGTGCCATGGAGTTTCTTACAGGCTCGACATGGATTCTGGCATTGGTGGTATGTAGTGAGCAAGGTGGAGACCTTTCAGGAGCTCACACCAAGCCCATGGTAGGTAATGGTCATGGGAGTGCCTATGATGGCATGCATGGAATTCCTTGCTGAGAATAAGGAATGCAAGTAGGCCATGAACTCCTTGGATTTTGATTGGCCCAAGATCAAGAGGGGTATCACCCTAAGAGACATTAATGAATCATTTGCATTGGTATGAGGCCTTGTTGTTGATATGGAGATTAGTCGAACCTCTGAGACAAAGATATGGTTGAAAAGATTGTTTCAAGGAAGTTTGCATAGCAACATATTTTTTTGGGGGGCGATCGCAAAGATCCCTATATAATTCATTGCATAAGACATGGTCAATATCCCTTAATTAAGCCATGGCAGAGAACAAGAGAAAAACTTGCTGCAACGCAGAGGGATCGAGCCCTGAACTTATAAGAAAGGATTGGGAAACCTTATCCTTTATATGATTAGAACCCTAGCCGTGAAGGCTTTCCATTGGTGTGGCTTGATTCCCCTCTAACATGATTGGTCATGAGGGAATCAATGTGGCTTGGAGGTGGGAGCCCAGAGGTTTTACCACAGAATATCTCTAAAGGTGCAAGCAAGGGAGATCCAAGATGGAGCATAGTGATGACGAAATAAGATGATGTGTGCCCGACGATGTTTCCATTGGCTGGAGGGTTGGCCCACAAACCACATAAGCCTAGAAAAAGGAAAACGAGGTCCAATAGAAGATCTCAGGAAAAGCCTGGCGGAATGACATAAAAGGGGTATGTGGCCGAGCACGCATTGTTGTTGTGGTGTTATTGGTCGAGGACTGGCCCACTTTCCAAGTGAGTCCGACGATATGACCCTAGAAAAATAAAGAGGAACTACAAGGAAGCTTTGGGGTAAAGGAAGTGGGATGAAGTGTCATAAGTTGCGGTGGTAGCCAAGGGTTATCACAATGGACCAATGGGAGAAAGGACCATATGGTCCCACGATTCACACAAGCTCGTAAGAGAACCCCGATGGTGGGTAAAGAGCATTCTCTAGAATGCACAAGGAAGGACCCGACAATATGACATAGTCTAGTCGGGCTGGCCATCCACACAAGCCCGATGATGTTATAATTGGTGGGAGGTGGACCCACAACTAGGTCAACCCGACGTTGTGAGCCAGAAGAGATAAGCGGTGTTGTAAGAGAAGGCATCAAGTTATGATGATAGGGATGACGTGAGCTAGTAGTAGCGGCGATAATTGGCAGATAGGATGGTGACCAATGAGGAGATGGCAAGGTGGAGAACTTTCAGGAGCTCACACCAAGCCCATGGTAGGTAATGGTCATGGGAGTGCCTATGATGGCATGCATGGAATTCCTTGCTGAGAATAAGGAATGCAAGTAGGCCATGAACTCCTTGGATTTTGATTGGCCCAAGATCAAGAGGGGTATCACCCTAAGAGTCATTAATGAATCATTTGCATTGGTATGAGGCCTTGTTGTTGATCTAGAGATTAATTGGACCTCTGAGACAAAGATATGGTCGAAAAGACTGTTTCAAGGAAGTTTGCATAGCAACATATTTTTTTGGGGGGCGATCGCAAAGATCCCTATATAATTCATTGCATAAGACATGGTCGATATCCCTTAATTAAGCCATGGCAGAGAACAAGAGAAAAACTTGCTGCAACGCAGAGGGATCGAGCCCTAAACTTATAAGAAAGGATTGGGAAACCTTATCCTTTAGATGATTAGAACCTTAGCCGTGAAGGCTTTCCATTGGTGTGGCTTGATTCCCCTCTAACATGATTGGTCATGAGGGAATCAATGTGGCTTGGAGGTGGGAGCCTAGATATTTTACCACAGAATATCTCTAAAGGCGCAGGCAAGGGAGATCCAGGATGGAGCATAGGGATGACGCGATAAGATGATGTGTGCCCGACGGTGTTTCCATTGGCTGGAGGGTTGGCCCACAAACCACATAAGCCTAGAAAAAGGAAAACGAGGTCCAATAGAAGATCTCAGGAAAAGCCTGGCGGAATGACATAAAAGGGGTATGTGGCCGAGCACGCACTGTTGTTGTGGTGTTATTGGTCGAGGACTGGCCCACTTTCCAAGTGAGTCCGACGATATGACCCTGGAAAAATAAAGAGGAACTACAAGGAAGCTTTGGGGTAAAGGAAGTGGGATGAAGTGTCATAAGTTGCGGTGGTAGCCAAGGGTTATCACAATGGACCAATGGGAGAAAGGACCATATGGTCCCACCATTCACACAAGCCCGTAAGAGAACCCCGATGGTGGGTAAAGAGCATTCTCTAGAATGCACAAGGAAGGACCCGACAAGATGACATAGTCTAGTCGTGCTGGCCATCCACATAAGCCCGATGATGTTATAATTGGTGGGAGGTGGACCCACAACTAGGTCAACCCGACGTTGTGAGCCAGAAGAGATAAGCGGTGTTGTAAGAGAAGGCATCAAGTTATGATGATAGGGATGACGTGAGCTGGTAGTAGCGGCGATAATTGGCAGATAAGATGGCAACCAATGAGGAGATGGCAAGGTGGAGAACTTTCAGGAGCTCACACCAAGCCCATGGTAGGTAATGGTCATGGGAGTGCCTATGATGGCATGCATGGAATTCCTTGCTGAGAATAAGGAATGCAAGTAGGCCATGAACTCCTTGGATTTTGATTGGCCCAAGATCAAGAGGGGTATCACCCTAAGAGTCATTAATGAATCATTTGCATTGGTATGAGGTCTTTTTGTTGATCTGGAGATTAGTCAGACCTCTGAGACAAAGATATGGTCGAAAAGACTGTTTCAAGGAAGTTTTCATAGCAACATATTTTTTTGGGGGGCGATCGCAAAGATCCCTATATAATTCATTGCATAAGACATGGTCAATATCCCTTAATTAAGCCATGGCAGAGAACAAGAGAAAAACTTGCTGCAACGCAGAGGGATCGAGCCCTAAACTTATAAGAAAGGATTGGGAAACCTTATCCTTTAGATGATTAGAACCCTAGCCGTGAAGGCTTTCCATTGCTGTGGCTTGATTCCCCTCTAACATGATTGGTCATGAGGGAATCAATGTGGCTTGGAGGTGGGAGCCCAGAGGTTTTACCACATAATATCTCTAAAGGCGCAAGCAAGGGAGATCCAGGATGGAGCATAGGGATGACGCGATAAGATGATGTGTGCCCGACGGTGTTTCCATTGGCTGGAGGGTTGGCCCACAACCCACATAAGCCTAGAAAAAGGAAAACGAGGTCCAATAGAAGATCTCAGGAAAATCTTGGCGGAATGACATAAAAGGGGTATGTGGCCGAGCACGCACTGTTGTTGTGGTGTTATTGGTCAAGGACTGGCCCACTTTCCAAGTGAGTCCGACGATATGACCCTAGAAAAATAAAGAGGAACTACAAGGAAGCTTTGGGGTAAAGGAAGTGGGATGAAGTGTCATAAGTTGCGGTGGTAGCCAAGGGTTATCACAGTGGACCAATGGGAGAAAGGACCATATGGTCCCACCATTCACACAAGCCCGTAAGAGAACCCCGATGGTGGGTAAAGAGCATTCTCTAGAATGCACAAGGAAGGACCCGACAGGATGACATAGTTTAGTCGTGCTGGCCATCCACACAAGCTGGATGATGTTATAATTGGTGGGAGGTGGACCCACAACTAGGTCAACCCGACATTGTGAGCCGGAAGAGATAAGCGGTGTTGTAAGAGAAGGCATCAAGTTATGATGATAGGGATGTGTGAGCTGATAGTAGTGGCGATAATTGGCAGATAGGATGGCGACCAATGAGGAGATGGCAAGGTGGAGACCTTTCAGGAGCTCACACCAAGCCCATGGTAGGTAATGGTCATGGGAGCGCCTATGATGGCATGCATGGAATTCCTTGCTGAGAATAAGGAATGCAAGTAGGCCATGAACTCCTTGGATTTTGATTGGCCCAAGATCAAGAGGGGTATCACCCTAAGAGTCATTAATGAATCATTTGCATTGGTATGAGGCCTTGTTGTTGATCTGGAGATTAGTCGGACCTCTGAGACAAAGATATGGTCGAAAAGACTGTTTCAAGGAAGTTTGCATAGCAACATATTTTTTTGGGGGGCGATCGCAAAGATCCCTATATAATTCATTGCATAAGACATGGTCGATATCCCTTAATTAAGCCATGGCAGAGAACAAGAGAAAAACTTGCTGCAACGTAGAGAGATCGAGCCCTGAACTTATAAGAAAGGATTGGGAAACCTTATCCTTTAGATGATTAGAACCCTAGCCGTGAAGGCTTTCCATTGGTGTGGCTTGATTCCCCTCTAACATGATTTGTCATGAGGGAATCAATGTGGCTTGGAGGTGGGAGCCCAGAGGTTTTACCACAGAATATCTCTAAAGACACAAGCTGTAGAAATTTTGAATAATTTAACACATATTCAACAGAGATTATCCTGATCATGTACTATTGCGGAAAACATACACAATACGTAAGCTCCTCTACGTTGATCATCAATATAGCAGCATCAATAACAATAAAACATCAAGAGCATTCACACATTAACACAGTATGTATCCCGGGGAAAGCATCTCGCTAAAAACCCCAACTATCTGTATAATAATGATTGAGTCATGTAACATTACACAGCATAATACTTCTCACAAGTATCTCCACCTCTGTTACACACAATACAGCTCAGATCTGAATCAAGCACTGGCTCTAATCTCCTCCGTTGCTTGCCTGCCTCCACTGCGCAATCCTGCACAAGAACCGGTGATAATTCCAAGGCAGCCACGTCTTTCCTTGGCTAAATCACGTGAGAACAAGCTACAATGTGGGAAAACTCATTGGCATACTCAATCCCCTGATTTGTGCAAGATCTGGTGCACAACTATAGTCACACCTGATAGCAATCTGATTCTCTAACACCTGTCCCTGCTGAACTGAACATGCAACTGAGTTAACTGATGTATTCATTAGTTCTATTATGAGTTAATAACTTGTGAATTAATTAATAACTAATTCACCCAACTCATCTCTAGTCTATTCGCCAGTTAGACTAAATACAACCAATTTAACAAAGCTAAACTGAACACACTCCATCAACTGCACCTCCAGTTCACTAAACTCAACTCACTTGAGTTCTAACTGAAGTCATGCATGCAAATATTCAACTAACCCATAAGAACCACGTATTTCCTTCATGCAATTGCATGTGCCACATCCGTAGCTCGAACTGAAGTGCTCCAAGAGAATAAGATTAAGTTTATAGTCCAAATATTATTGTGAGATAATAATATTTGACTTTTCTATTTTTGACAGCCAGTCTAAAAATAGACTTGATCACTCACACTGTGATCACTCACACTTTCATCAAAAATAGAAGTCCATCTATTTTTCCACTTGATCAATCATCCATAAACAGCAACCTGCAATCCATAGACATGATCCATATGTCTAAAAATAGACATAGTCTAAAAATAGACTTGCGCCAAAAATAGCTTGCGGGCCCACTTAGTGAAGGAGACTCCTTTCCACTAAGCTCCATCATCTTGTTGCATTCTCAACAAGCATTTCTTGTTGCACACTTTTCAACACAAGCAAGGGAGATCCAGGATGGAGCATAGGGATGACGTGATAAGATGATGTGTGCCCAACGGTGTTTCCATTGGCTGGAGGGTTGGCCCACAACCCACATAAGCCTAGAAAAAGGAAAACGAGGTCCAATAGAAGATCTCAAGAAAATCCTGGCGGAATGACATAAAAGGGGTATGTGGCCGATTACGTATTGTTGTTGTGGTGTTATTGGTCGAGGACTGGCCCACTTTCCAAGTGAGTTCAATGATATGACCCTAGAAAAATAAAGAGGAACTACAAGGAAGCTTTGGGGTAAAGGAAGTGGGATGAAGTGTCATAAGTTGTGGTGGTAGCCAAGGGTTATCACAATGGACCAATGGGAGAAAGGACCATAAGGTCCCACCATTCACACAAGCCCGTAAGAGAACCCCGATGGTGGGTAAAGAGCATTCTCTAGAATGCACAAGGAAGGACCCGACAGGATGACATAGTCTAGTCATGCTGGCCATCCACAGAAGCCCGATGATGTTATAATTGGTGGGAGGTGGACCCACAACTAGGTCAACCCGACGTTGTGAGCTGGAAGAGATAAGCGGTGTTGTAAGAGAAGGCATCAAGTTATGATGATAGGGATGATGTGAGCTGGTAGTAGCGGCGATAATTGGCAGATAGGATGGCGACCATTGAGGAGATGGTAGAGAGGAGTCGATTGTCCATGTAAGCCCAAAATAGAGAGCCTGACAGGTAACCAATGCATATTTTTGGAATTTCCGGGAGAGAGCAAGCAGGGTGATGTGTCCAGTGGGACCCACACACAAGGCGTTTGAGTAATACGGGGAATGAAGACCCTTGGGTTTTCGAGAGGCATGGTGAATATACATATATGTAAGCTTGGAACAAAGAGCTCGATATGTAACCAAACACGTAGTTTTGGAATCTTCGGGAGAGAGCAAGAGGGTTGACTTGTCCAATGGGACCCACCCGGAAGGTGTTTGGCTAATATGAGGAATGAAGACCCTTGGGGTTTCGACGAGCATGGTGAATATATATATATATATATACACACACACACACACACACATAAATATTAACGTGAAATTAAAAAAAAAAAATTTACCCCATTCCTCTAATGGTAACTTGAGGGGTCGGGTGATGTTACAGGTTAATATGGCATCCTCTCGAATTATGGTGCCCAAAATAGGAAGGTCAACTTTTGAGTGGCATAATTCTTGCATACAAACTCCAATTGAGGTGATTCCCACACTGTTGGAAAGTTCTCTATGTGTAGAATAAGGAAAAGATGTGACACTAAATAAAAAAAAAATTTACCCCCAAAAAACATCA
Organism: Pinus taeda; assembly: GCA_000404065.3. Classification (NCBI taxonomy): domain Eukaryota; kingdom Viridiplantae; phylum Streptophyta; class Pinopsida; order Pinales; family Pinaceae; genus Pinus; species Pinus taeda. The sequence goes on from APFE031422782.1 coordinate 53,001, forward strand.
TTTGATTCCTCAAAATGCTCCCAAAAGGTTCCAGACCCATATTTTCCAAGCTGCATTCCGCTAGTAAAAATGGGCCTATGGGTTGATTCCTCTACTTTTTCCACTTTGAAAGAATCAAGATGGATGAAAAACAATATAATGATCCAATCCAAATCACACCTCCCCATTTTGGGAGGATTTTGGTACCCAAAAGCTTCTACTGAATGAGGTGAGAAATTTTTTCCTCCACCTTCTTTCAAGTCTACCATTTAACCTTGCCTGGAAGTTTTCCTTTCAAGCCAATCTTCCAAAGTTCATGTTTCCCCAGTCTTATAGCTTTGGATGAATTCTAAAAAATTGTATCTTTTGTCAACTCTTCATGAGGATCGGGTGCCAAATCCTCTACAAAAGGTATTACCTATTCCCCTTCTTGATCTAGCATGGAAGGCTCATAGAGATTCAAATTCTTCGCATTTACAATTAAGTAAATGTGCATGTATGGGGTTAGACTGAGTCTATAGGAATTATCTCCCAACTTTTTTAGTATCTGAAAGAGACCATACCATACACCTTGATTTTCTTACCAAAAATCTGTGGCCTCTCCTTATTAAATCGTAGCAATACTCTATCTCCCACCTTAAATGACTTCTCTGTTTTGAGTTGATCATGCATGGACTTATATTTTTCTTGCGACTTCCACAGTGTCTCTTGTACTTGTATATGGATCTTCCTGATATTCTTAATAAAATTTTCAACTCTCAAGGCATCCCCTGGAAGAACCTCCCTTACTCATCCTTGTTACTCATATGCGATACCCAAACATGAAGGTGGTAAATATCCAAAAAAAGTTTCAAATGGGGACTTGTCAATAGAAGTGTGGACTGCTTTTTATAAGAGTTTTGTATATATACCAAAATTTCATCCCAGGTCTTCAAATCCTCCTAACTGTATCCCATTAAAAGTTGCACCACAATCTTGTTGACTACTTCTATTTGCCCATTTATCTAAGGATGGAGTGTTATAGACTTATTCAACTTTGTGTCCATCTTCTCCCATAATGTAGTCCAAAATGCACTGAGAAATGTCATACCCCTGTTTGAAATGATGTTCCTCGATATCCTAGAGTGCACCCATACCTTGTAACAGCCCTGGTGAAAATTCCATGTAATAAATGTTAAAAGCAATAACCACGGATGACTGGGACACTTATTACAAGCTAAATGTTGGGCAAGACATCCTAGTGGGTGTTCATTTGATTGTTTATGGCTAAGGAAATCGGCAAAGGCAATGGCTAACACATTAAAATGGAAATTTTGGCACAATTATTTATGAAAGAATGGAAATTAGGAGAAAAATGAGGTGAAAGGTCACATGTTGCATGTGAGGAGGAAAATTAAGGAAAATAATGGAAATGAAGAAAATAGAGGCCTCATTCATAAAAAGGCTTCTGAGGATCAGTGGTAACCTTTCTTCAGTTCAGTTTTGGAGCTCTCTCACTATTCTCTCTCTCTCTCTCTCATACTCTTGGAGACTTAGAGTTTTCTTTGAGCACTCTTGGTGGGTGTGGCATACTTGGATTCTTGGAGCATGAAGGCAAAGGAAGAGTAGGAAAACATAATAAGGCATCAACATTAGTAGCTACATCAGATTTGCTTGCAGGTACCGAGTTGCATGTATGATTTCTTCACTATTTTGGCATGCATGGCATATGCATGTGGTTTCTTGGTTATGATCTGTCATTGGCATGGAGGATTTCCTGGATCGACAGTGGATTGCCTAGCCTTGGCATTTCCTAGATAGCCATGGTGATTGTGGGTTTACTTTCATTGTTTTGTTTTGGTTGGTTCTCATGTTTCCTTAGCTTTGGTTGAGTTATTGGTCCTAGAAGCCCTACTTGAACAAATGCTCTGGAAGCCCTATAACAGCTTGGGTTGAGTTACTAGTCCTAGAAGCCCTGGTTCGAAAAATGCTCTGGAAGCCCTTAGTGGGTTGAGTTACTAGTCCTAGAAGTCTTGGTTAGACAAACGCTCTGGAAGCCTTGAATAAGTTGTGGGTTGAGTTACTAGTTTTGGAAGCCTTAGTTGGACAAACACTCTAGAAGCCCTAAAAGGCTTGGATGGAGACCAATCTGATGATGGTTTTTGGTGATGTCTGAGCGTGAGGTGGAATCACTGTTTGATGGGTTGAGGTGGATGGCCTGTGGAAACCCTTGATGAGTTTTGACTGACGTGTTCTATGAGATCCCACATTCATGCTTGGAATATGGCAAGGGGGTGAATGGTTGAAGAGAGATTTGGCTCAACCATTCTATGTTCAGGTAGAACATGGTAGTCCCATCTCTGGTTGGTTCATTACATTCATTAATGAGAAATCCATTCCCTTGATTTTCATTTGTAAACGTACTGATGTATTTATGGATTTGATGATTGATATGTTTATTGTATTTCTGTTCCTATTATGCTAGTTATATGCACATTTTATGACAACAACTATGTATGGCTCTCAGTATGTTTTTACTTGTATGTGAATGGATAATGTGTATATGACTTAATGGATGATAATGCAACAAATGGCATGAGGGAACAATGGTTCATAGCGATTCTCAGATAAGTATGAGATCCCTACACTTAATTATGCTGTTTACACCTGTAGATTACATGTCGATAATATGTTTGACGAAATGCTTGTCATGGCTAGTAGGGTTCTAGTTATGGTCTTGATTAGTTTATTGCATTTGCATCCTTGTTTCCTTGTATTCTTACCAATTTTAAGTGATCATTCGTTTTAGGCAATGTCCCGGGCTCTGGGCCAAAAAAGGTGGCTCAAATCTCGGAATGCTAGCAAAATAGCGCATTATTTTAGAGACTAACTCGCCTGGGAAGTGTCTAGGGAGAGTTATAACTCACATTGGTAGTGTCTCGGGAGCATTATAACTCGTCTGGGCAATGTCTGGGGAGCGTTACTCTGCCCTAAGTTTCTCAAAATTCAGTGGGACCTAGGATTAGGTTGCCTGAGTGGCTGACTTGTCTCCTGAAGGTTCTATTGATGATATTGGATGCCTGTGTGTGATGTTCCGTCGATTCCATTTCCTTAAAGTCACCAAGGAGGTTTAATCTTATCATAGTGGCCTCTCATCGCATGTTTACCCTGGCTAGACGGTTGCTTGGGTAGATGTGGGAGGAGGGTGTTATAGACCTGTCTAAAGAACAAGTTCATTGTTTCTTGCCCACCGATGCTTTTTTAATAGGGCATCATAACACACATATTGTTGAACCTGTCAACTACCACAAAAATGTAGTCATGTCCCTTCTTAGTTAATTGTAAACCTCCCATAATGTCCATGGAAATTCTTTCCCAAGGACAAGTGGGTATAGGTAATTGATGATATAAACACTATTTCCTATTATTAGGCTTGTTGGTGCAATGAAGCATGCATCCTCTTATGAACCTAGCTACATGTTCTTACATCTTGGGCCAATATACACACCCTTGCAAGTTGGCCATTGTCTTCCCTACACCAAAGTACCTTGCAACTTTGGAGGTGTGAACCTCTTTGATCAAATGCAATCGATGACATTTAGGAACACATCCAAACTGTAGAGTAACCCATCCTGGAGATGGTAGTCAATAGTGTTGTCACCATCATGCACATGAATCTAGTTCTAAAATTACTGAAACACCACCTTAAAGTCCTCATCCTCTAAATATGCCTTTATGCATTCATCATGGGTGAATGGCTCCATGTTCATCGTAGTTCCGAAAGTTGTGATCTTTGATGTGGGTGGCCTTGAAAGCATGTCAACCAACTTGTTTTTGTTTCCCTTCTTATTATTGATCATTAAATGAAACTACTGTAACAACCCCATCCACTTCTAATATTCGATTTGTTGTGCCTTACTTTGGGCTTGTAGGCATTGTAGTGGTTGATGATCTATGTGGTTTACTATATCGTTTCCCATCAGATAGTGCTTCCACTTCTTCACAACTTGCACTATGGCATATATCTCTTTGTCATAGGTAGGGAAGTTAAGAATCGCCCCATGAAATTCTTTAGAATGGTAGCATATAAACCTTCTTCCCTACTTCAAGACCACTCCCATAGCATACTCACATACATATATCTCCACTTCGAAGGGTTGTTGCAAGTTCAATAACACCAAAACCTATTTTTGACTGACCTTATTCTTTAGCTCCTAAAGGCCCTCTATTGACCCCTTCCCCATTAGAAACTCTTGCCACTTGTTATTATGGCACGGAGTGGTGTTGTTATCACTAAAAATGAGGCTATGAATTTTCTCACGTACTGTTTTGGCCCAATGAAACTCCTAAACCTCCCATAATGTCCATGGAAATGCTTTCCAAAGGACAAATGGGTATAGGTAATTGATGATATAAACATTATTTCCTATTATTAGGCTTGTTGGTGCAACAAAGCATGCATCCTCTTATGAACCTAGCAACCTGTTCTTGCATCTTGGGCCAATACACATACCTCTATAAGTTGGCCACTGTCTTTGCTACACCAAAGTGCCTTGCAACCTTGGAGGTGTGAACCTCTCTGATCAATTGCAATCGATCACCTTTAGGAACACATCCAAACTATAGAGTAAACCATCCTGGAGATGGTAGTCAACAGTGTTGTCACCATCGTGCACATGAATCTAGTTCTAAAATTACTGAAACACCACCTTAAAGTCCTCATCCTCTAAATATGCCTTTATGCATTCATCTTGAGTGAATGGCTCCATGTTCATCATAGTTCCGAAAGTTGTGATCTTTGATGTGGGTGGCCTTGAAAGCATGTCGACCAACTTGTTTGTGTTTCCATTCTTATACTTGATCATTAAATGAAACTACTGTAGCAACCCCATCCACTTTTAATGTTTGATTTGTTGTGCCTTACTTTGGGCTTGTAGGCATTGTAGTGGCTGATGATCATGTGGGTCACTATATCCTTTCCCATCAGACAATGCTTCCACTTCTTCACAACTTGCACTATGACATATATCTCTTTGTCATAAGTTGGGAAGTTAAGAATTGCCCCATGAAATTATTTAGAATGGTAGCATACAAACCTTCTACCCTGCATCAAGACCACTCCCATAGCATACCCACTTACACCTATCTCCACTTCGAAGGGTTGTTGCAAGTTCAATAATGGCAAAATCCATTTTTTAATGATCTTCTTATTTAGCTCCTAAAAGGCCCTCTGTTGACCCCTTCCCCATTAGAAACTCTTGCCACTTGCTATTATAGCATGGAGTGGTGTTGTTATCCCTAAAAATGAGGCTATGAATTTTCTTAGGTACTATTTTTCCCCAACGAAACTCCTAAACTCAGAAACCTTAGTAGGCACCAACCATTTCATGATGGCCTCCATCTTGGCAAGGTCTATTTTCAGCTCTCCTCCACCTATCACATACGCCATATAAACCAAAAAGTTGTGGTGTAACTCACACTTCTTGAGATTTTCTTACAGCTAACACTTCTTTAATGTCTCTATCACCTTCGTAGGTAGCACTATGTACTAGTATATCATCCAAATAAACAATAACAAATGAATCTATAAAAGGGTATAGTATATCATTCATTAACATCATAAACATAGTTGGTGCATTGCATAGGCCAAATGGCATAACTAACCACTCATACAAACCTCACCTGGTTTTGAAGGCAGTCTTGCAAGAATATTATTCTCTGACTCAAACCTTGTGATATCTAGAATTTAAGTCTAACTTGGTGGAGTATTTTGCTTGTTGCAACTGATCCAACAGATCATTTATTCTAGGAAGGGGGGGGACTTTTTCTTGAGCGTTATTTTGTTCAATACCCTAATCAATACACAATTTCCAAGTCCCATCCTTCTTTGGCACAATGATGATGGGTGACCCACATGGTGATGTTCTAGGTCAAATGACACCATGTTCTAGTAGTTGCTACTATTGTTTTTCCACTTCATTTGCTTTTATAACAAGCTTCTTGTACAACCCAATGTTTGGAAATGGGGAGTCCGGTAATAGCTAGATCTCATGCTCCACTTCCCTCTTGGGTGGTAGCCCTTTAGGATCCAAGAACACATCATATATGCCTGTAAAATCTCTTCCGATTGTTGTTTTTGTTTCTTAGTTCACTGCTCTAGGGATGCCTTTCCTCTTACTGACTCTTCTACAAACTGGATTATGCTTAAAAAAAAAGAATACTTCTTGCTAGAATTGATTAGTTTCTTGACTTGGTTGGCACTTACCAGTGAAATTTTCAACCTTTTTTTGTGTATGTTGATGGTGCACAATTTTCCATCCTTGAAGAGCTGATATTATTTGGCTTTCTACATGAAGATTGCATCTGGCATATACATATAGTGACTTCCAAACACCACCCCATATACATCAAGGGGAACTACTTCTAGTTCTACTTCATCAATAAAATCAACATTGATTGCAAATATGATTTTTCATTATTTTTTTACCTTTAACTCTACATCCTTATTTACCCATCCCATTGAAAATGGGTTTGAATTATCACAAACTTCAAATCCCAATCTGTTGACCAGTTCTACTACAATGATATTTTCCTGTGATCCCGAGTCAAACAGAGCATCAATCTTTGTCTTCTTGACTGTTATATTTATGTGGAAGAGCTTGATCATCTTTCTCTTCCTATTGTTGAAGGCTACTCAGCTTCAACTCCTTTTATACTTGGGGAGTACATTTGGGTTCTTTGGGAGATACCCAACGTTATGGCCATATTTTTGAACTCTATGGTGTACTCCTATACACTTTGCCCCTTCTTTTGCCTGAATTAGTGTCATTGGATCCAATGGTCCTCTACATACCCAATAAGGTAAAATTGTGACTTTACGTGGGTTTTAAAGTCCTCCCACTTAGTCAGTGGAGGATCTCCCTCCAACCTCAAGTTCTCCATGTGGCTTTCTCACTAGGTTAGGGCATCACTTTCTAATTTTAGCCATGCAACTAAAATATTCTATTCTTCCTCTATATAATGACCACTGAAATAAAATTCTAGTTGTTGCAACCAACAATTTAGCTTCAGAGTGTTAATCTCACCTCTGTACATCTTGATATCAATTTCACTTCCATTTTGAACAAGGGTTGTGAATGGTTCATGACACTCAAATTGGGTTGATCTTTTTTGAGTCCTTTCTTTAGCTGATTCTCTGTTTCTTCTTGATCTCTTCATCTCCCCTCTGATAGGACCTCTGTGTTAGAACCTCCATCTTCTCACATTAGCTCGAGCTAACTAGTCAAGGTCACCATGAGGAGATTTCCATTATAGGCTATATTTGCAACTTGTGCTTCTAGTCACGAAAACCTCTCCTCGATAGGATTAGGATGATTATTCAAAAATTCATCAATCGTGACTACGGTTTTATGAATTTTGGATCAATTGATCTAGACTCCCTGCAAATATCCAAAATACACCCAAATAAACTTCTTGTGATACCAATATGATATGTAAAATGTCGTGGATATTCCATTAGATATTTTGTCACAACTGATCTAAAAAAATATTGTTAATAATCCAATACCTACAATATGAGGGTTTATTTCTCTTTAGATTTATAAGTCTGTAAATTACTATTTATTGTGTATATATGCAAATTATAAATATGCATAAAATAAAGAATAGTGAAATAAAACCTCACAAACCATGATTGACGCAAGATATATCCTGGGAAACCCTTTTGGTAGAAAACCCAACTAGAAGGTGAAGTTGTTGTGCTCTCTTTGTTTGAATAGAAAATGGTTGCGAGTATAAACAAGTAAGTCTCGGGTCAATGGGATACTATAGTGCATAAATCCTCTCTATGTTCTCTCTCCCTACCCTCTGAGTTACTCTGCTAATATATGGAACAAGATACACTCGAAAAGAATGGAACTTATTTTCCTCTTAGTGGCATGGTTATAACACAACACAATAGCCTACTAGTGGTTAGGTTTTACTCCCTCAACTCTTAACCAAAGTTACAATATGGACTCTTCTAGAGTCTTCTTCATCATGATCACACGGCTAGCCTATTTTCCATAAATAATAGGGGTTGACGTGGCATCCTCTTGAGTTATGGTGGAAAAAATAGGAAAGTCAACTTTTGAGTAACATAAATTTTGCATACAAACTCTATGTTGGGTGTGTATTGTATTCTTTCCATGACTACTTGCAAGCGTGGGGTGTCACAGGGGGGGTGGGAACCCCCCCTGTTCGTTGCGTCGGGTGCAATAGGGGGGTCATAGGGAGGCAGAAACCCCCCCTACCGGGGGGTTTACAGGGGGGCAATAACCCCCCTGCATGGGGAGGCAACAACCTAGATTTTTTTTTTGGACCCTATAATAGGTGGACAGACCTAACAATGGTTTTGTGTGTTGGTTTTGCACATGATTTTGGGCATGATGGTTTTCTTACCATGGTATTTTTTAGATCCAATCAAGGGAAATATGATTATGTTCTAATCCAGGGCTAATGGATTGGCGTTTATGAATGCTTTGACATGTATATATGTGTATTGTAACATTGAAAGGAACATAATGAAAAATAAATCTGGTAGTCCCGGTTTTGGGATGGGAAAATCTTGTATATTTGTTCTCGTAATTGTTTATTTTTTCTGTTTTAAGAATATGTTTGTAGGTATTTTTGTATAGGGTTAAAACCTACACTCTAATTGTGATTATTCTTATGCCATTAGAAAGGTATTTGTGTGTAGAATAGCAAAAAAAGTGAAAAACTAAACTAGGAAAGGCTTACACCCAAAAAAATTCATTTGATGCCTCAAAATGATCCTAGAAGGTTCCAGGCCCCAATTTGCCAAATTGGGTCTTGCCGATAAAAATAGTCCTATGAGTTGATTCCTTCACTTTTTCCAGTCTGAAAGCAATGAGATGGATCAAAAAAATACAATGATCCAATATAGATTAGCTTTTGTCCCAATACACAAATGCTTGGAGTTGTACATATGCAAGAGATGCATAATCATCCTGTTAACCACTTCTATTTATCCATCTGTTTGGGGATGAGAGGTAGTTAATTCGGTCAACTTGGTATCCATGAGAGACTATAGGTTGGACCAAAAAGTGTCAAGGAACTCGATATTTCTTTCTAAAATAATTATTCAAGGTAGCCCATAATGAACCCAAACATGCTCAAAGAAGAGTTTAACAATGGCTTTAGCTATGATACTCTTCTTGCATGGTGCCAAAATGGCCATAGAGAAGAATCAATCGACAACCACAAATACACAAATGTTACCATGCTTGGTGGATGGAAAATATAATGTGTAATCCATCGACATTGACTCCCAGGGATTTTTTGGGGTAGGTAGAGGAGTGTACAACCCTTGCTTCTTAATGGTTGGTTTATTAATGGCACAAGTAGTGTGTGATATGATATATTGTTGGACACCTTGTTGAAGCTTTGACTAGTAGAAATAATTATGAGGTATTACTATTGTCTTCTCCACACCAAAGTGCCCTACCAACCAAGTATAATGTGCCTCCATATCAACTCGGCATGCTCACTTGAAGGAACACAAAGGTGGTCTAGGTAGCACAAGAGTGCATTGTGGAGGTGGAAGTCTAGAGCTTATTTTCCTATGATTAACATTTAGTATGTGGCAGTGAAGTTAGAGTCATTGTTGTATAATTGTGGCCACCCAAAAGCCTATTTCCTGCAAAAGTTAAGAATTGTGGTTAGCAATACAACTAGGGGTTGACTAAGGCTATGTATGACATGATTGGTGCTACCCTTCATGTATTTGATGTTCAAGTGAAATTGTTGTAGGCATGTAGATAATTTTTTTATGGCAATCATTCTGGAAATTTTCTTGAGTCTCCATAAATTGCATAGTCCAATGATCAATGTGGATGATTGTTTCCTTCCTAATAATATAATGTTTCCATTGTTGGTAGGCCTACATGATGGAATACATCTCGTTGTCATATGTGGGGTATCTCCAAATAGTATCAAAGCGTTTTTCATTGTGATAGGGCACTAGATGTCCTTCTTGACTAAGAACCGAACTTATAGCATAGTTAGAGGCATTTGTCTCAACCTTAAATGGTTGTTGTAGGTTCAAGAGGGTGAGGATTGGTGTAGAGAAAAGGTAGTGTTTTAGATCCTTGAATGATTTTTGTTGTGACTTAGACTAGGGAAACTTTAGGCTTTTTATCCACCCTTGGTCGCTTGGCTTATGGGTCAAGCGATATGAGACAACCCTAACACGAACCTTTGATAGAAGTTAGTAAGTCACAAAAAGCTAGGGAGCTCTGTTAGACTTGTTGAGGTTGGCCAATCCCGAATGAACTAGATCTTGGTTAGCTACACATGTGTAACAACCCTGGTGAAAAGTTAATGTAATAAAAGTTAATAAAGGCAAAATAAGACCATGGTTAAGGGACACATATTCCAAGTTGAATGTTAGGCAAATATATCCTAGCGGGCATCACTAGATGTGTGTTTTAGCTAAGGAAAATTGGAAAAGGCTAAGGCAGAGGCATTAAAAGGAAAAAAGGCATTTTGGGACATTTATTTATGAAAATAAATGAAATTAGGAGAAAAGTAAGGTGAAAGGTCACAAGTTTCATGTGAGGAGGAAATTGAAGGAAAATAATGGAAAATGAAGAAAATAGAGGTCTCACTCATAAAAAGGCTTCTGAGGATCAGTTGGTAACCTTTTGTCAGTTTAAGTTTGGAGCTCTCTCTGATTATTCTCTCTCTCCCTCTCACTATCTTGGTCGAATAGAGTTTTCTTGGAGCACTCTAGTTTGGAGCAAGGAAAGGAAAATCAAGGAAAGGAAAGGAAGACAAGCAAGGAACAAGGAAAGGAAAGCAGGACTCAAGCAGCTTCAACATGAATACTTGCAGGTAACTTTTTGCATGTGTGATTTCCTAGCTAGTTTGGACATGCATGGCCTTGCATGCTCATGTATGGTTCTCTTGCTATCAATGGCATGGTCTTGTCGAGTTATGACAGTGGATTTCAGCCTAGCCCAACGTTTTTTTCCAGTTGCCATGGTATGTTGGGATGTTTATTTCAGTTTTGGAACTTTTGAATTTCTAGATGGATTTTGAAATCTGAGGCGGAGGTGGTCTCAAGGTTCATTCCCAAGGGCCTAGGAATACCTTGACTGGTTAAGCCTGAGGGAGAAGTCTCAGTTTAGAGCCTAGTGATCCGGGTTTGGATTGTGGTAAAGCCTGAGAGACAAGGAGATAGAAAATTCCTCAAGGATAGAGATGGATTCCGGATGGCATTCCAAGTTCTGTTCGGTTGTGATTGGAGCACCGGTTTTGGTGTGATTAGGGTTTGATGAGGGTGGAGGTGGTTTAACCTCTAGATTCCATTGGTTGCTCTTGGATTGGTTGTTCTATGAGATCCGACATTCATGCTTGGAATATGGCACGGGGGTGACTGGCTGAAAGAGAGGTTTGGTTCAACCATGTCTATGGTCGGGTGGTGCGTGGAAGTCCAAAACCTGGTCGAATTTTCCTATGATTAATAAAAGTTAAGTTCTCTTACTTTTGCACTGATTTATATGTGGATTTAATGATTGTCATATCTCTAATATTTACATGGTTTAATGTTGGTTATAAGCATGGTTGTGTTACTAGTTTATGTTATGGTTATTTCATGTATTTACTTCTAAATGTTAAATGGATGGATGCAAGAACTAATTTATGATCTAGTATTTCAATGGAGAAGGAGGTTGGGGATGCTCAAGCATAGTCCTGTGGTTGATTTTTGATTGATCAACACTGTTATTATGATTTTAATGAATTCTGGAAGTTACAACAAGTTTTGGGCAGAGGCCAAGATTTTGGGTTAGAAAAGTGGCTTAAATCCCGAGGTCGTTGGCACAGAACTTGCAATTCTGGTCAACAGTCGCTAGCAGGCAGGACTGTGAGAGCGACTTTGGGTTGCTGGTCACTTCCTTTCCCATAGCATGAGAGCGACTATGGCTTAAGAGCTGCATAATAGCAGTGGGACACAAGGACATGTTGTCTGAGTGGATGACTTGTCTCCTGAGGGTTTTGTTGATGATGTTGGATGACTATATGTGATGTTCCGACGATTCCACTTCCTCAAGGTGACATAGGAGGTTGAATCTGATTGTAGTAGCATCTCTCCTCATGTTTACCCCGGTTGGCATGGTTACTTTGGGTAGACCTGGAAGGCGGTGTTACAGATTGGTATCAGAGCATGGTTACACTCTCTTTGGGTCATATCTAGTGCTACATATATGAGTGAATGCGTTGGTCATACATGCATGTCGGTTGCGTGTGTGGCTCTTACACTTGCATTCCATGTACTTGTTGCATTGCATCATATTGATCATGGTAGTAGTAAGGTTATCATGAGGAACTTGATGTCGGTTTTATGGAATGCATTGTCATAAGTATATGACTGGTTATACAATTATATGTAGCTTGATTACATTCTTGTATGTTGGGTTGCATTCTTGGCTTATTTGATTGCATACATCAATCTTGTAGGTTGATTACAATAATTGATTGCTTAAACTCGACTACATGTGGTTATGCATATGTGTAGTTGATTAGGCATTGCTTATGCAGGTGGATAGTTGCATGAGGCAATGTGTATATGGGAGTAATGGTTGTTGTCATGCATGAGGTCATAGCATGCATTATTTATATGGCCTTGCATTGATGTTTGGACCCTAGTTAGTATGATGCTTATGTGTTGATGCACTTATTGATATATGTCTACATGTTATTTTGGTTATGTTGTAAATGCATCATGCTGATTTGATGATTTTGCAGACAAGGTATCTTCCCTGAGTATGCTAAGGTACGTTGATTTATGGTGATTTGGTTTAGCTGACATAGTATGCCTTGCAGGAAATAGATCAGATGGAAAGTAAGGTGGTAGACTACATAGAGTCTCCCTATGAATCATATGGGCAACGTAGTGTGGGGTAGACACATTGAGAAGCCTGAAGGAAGAAATAAGGAGTTGCAAAGTAGACAATGACAAAATTATGCAGGCATAAGAGAAACAAGCAGAGGTGAATGCGATATTACTTAAGAGTTTGTCAAATTTGTAGTAACAAGGACCTCTTTGGATTAGCCATGGACATGAGGATATAACTAATGAGGCATATGGCAATAGGTCTCATAGTAGATATAGGTCAGATAGATCTGACACTATCAGAGATGGTAGGTTGTTGGACAGTCCAGATAGGAGAGGTACTAGACACATGTATTACTCTAGTTTTGGTTCTGATAGACATCATGATAATCATCATTATCATCTGTACATGAGGAATGATAGGGGATACTTTCCAAATGGGTTCAAGAAGGCAAAGCCACCTACCTTTGATGGAGAGATGAAGAATTCGTAGGATGCGGAGGCTTGGTTTCCTGGCATGCAGAAATTCTTTAGATTGCATGATTACTCAGGAAACATGAAAGCAAGGATAACCCTTTTTAGTCTCAAAGGTAAAGCAAATATTTTGTGGGAAGATGTGAAGAATGTCAAGGAAATACATGAGGATGATTTGACTTGGAATTCATTCGAAAATATCTTCAAGAAGAAGTACTTGTCTGAGAGGTATTATGATGATAGAACTAACGAGTTTTATGAGTTGTAGATGGGTTCTATGACAAATGAGTAGTATACTAGAAGATTTTTGGAGTTGTTGAGATATGTGCCTTACCTCAGAGAGGAGAAGGCCAAGGTTCAGAGATTCATCAGTGGATTGTTAGTTGCATACAAAGACCAAATTGAGTTTGATGAGCCTAGATCGTTGGAGGAGGCCATCCGAAATTTGAAGCATTGTTATGAGCAGTCAAAGCACAAAGTTGAGTCAAAGCATGACTTGAAAAGAAATGACAAAGCTAAAGGAAAATGGCCACCAAAGAGAGGAATACCTCAAGATGCAAGTGAGAAAGATAATGCAGTTCCTTACAAGAAATTCAATACAACTGATAAGGGACATTGAGAGTAGCAGGCTAGAGGCGGTGGTAGGGAACCATTGCAGTGTTGGATATGTGGTAAGGATCATCGTAAGAGGGTTTTTCCACAGTATTAGAGCAGTGGTAGACCCTAGATCTACAACACTCAGGAGGTGCATACAGTTGGTGATATTGGTCATAGTATTCCTCAGATTTATGTAGTTGTGGACAATAGGAAGGCATATCATCAAACATCGATCATTGAGATGGAAGGTAAGCTTTGTGATCAAGTTTTTTCTATTTTGATTGATCCTGGATCTAACTATAGTTATATTAATCTTGACCTAGTGGAAAAGTGTGGCTTGAGAAAAGAAGTGCATGCATAATCTTGGTTGGTACAGTTGGCTACTGGTACAAAGAAGCGAGTTCACCATTGGGTAAGAGTTTGTGCATTTGAGTTAAATGACATGCCTATAACAATGCATTTGAATGTATTTCCATTGGGATCGTATAGTATGATTTTGGGTATGATTGGCTATACCTTCACAGAACCAAAGTGGATTGCTTCGACAAGGATTGTGTGGATGATAGTGAGGAAAAGAGGACCTTGTAGGGAAAGAAGAAGTCTACATTAGTGAGGATGGTTACAGTTATGCAGGATAAGCGTAGCTATAGAAAATGTTGTGTGATGTTTTCAGTACACATTTACAGTGACAAGGGTAAGGAGGTTGAGGATGCGGATGTGTTGAGTAGGTACCCAATATTGTAGTAGTTTCAAGATGTATTTCCTGAGGACATTTCAAAGTTGCCACCTCATAGGGAGGTAGATTTTTCTATTGAGTTAGCACCAGGGGTAGCTCCAGCATCAAAAACACCTTACAAGATGAGCACACCTGAGTTGGTAGAGTTAAAGTTGTAGCTAAAGGAATGTTGGACAAAGGATACATCAGACCTAGTGTATCACCATGGGGCGCACTAGTGTTGTTCGTAAAGAAGAAAGATGGTACTCTTAGATTGTGCATTGATTATAGGCAGTTGAACAAAGTAAAGATCAAGAACATGTACCCTTTGCCGAGGATTGATGATTTGTTTGATCAGTTAAAGGGAGTAGTAGTGTTCTCTAAGATCAACTTGAGATTGGGATACCATCGGGTACGCATTAAGGAAGAGGATATTTTCAAGACTGCATTTAGGACCAGGTATGGGAATTATGAGTTTGTTGTTGTTCCATTCCGTTTGACTAATGCTCAAGCTACATTCATGTTTTTGATGAATAGTGTGTTGCATCCTTATTTGGACAAGTTTGTTATTGTATTCATTGATGACATACTGGTATATTCTAAAAACGAGGAAGAACATGTCGAACATTTAGCAGCAGTGTTGAGATTGCTAAGAGAGCATCAATTGTATGTTAAGCTTAGCAAGTGCAGCTTCTTTCAGAATGAGGGACACTACTTGGGACATGTTGTCTCCAAGGAAGGCATAGCAGTAGATCTTGAAAATATAAGGGCTATCATGGAATGGGCAACTCCTAATAATGTAGATGAGCTGAGATCATCTATGGTATTGGCAGGTTACTACAGGAGGTTCATCAGGAACTTCTCACGCACTGTGTATCCTATCACATCATTGCAGCGCAAAGGTAACATGTTTGAATGGAAGGTAGAATGTGAAGATAGTTTTGAGCAACTTAAGAACTTGTTGACACATGCACCAATACTAAAGATTATGGATCCGGACCAGGAGTTTGTTGTGTGTACAGATGCTTGCAAAAGGGGACTTGGTGGAGTTCTCGTGCAAGAAGGACATGTAGTTTGCTATGAGTCATAGAAATTGAATGAGCATGAGCATAACTATCCGACGCATGATCTTGAGCTAGCAGTGATTATACATGCATTCAAGATGTGAAGACATTATCTTCTGGGTAGGAGGTTCACATTGATGAGCGATCATAATGGGCTGAGGTATTTGTTTGAATAGTCGAATCTAAATGCCAAGCAAGCTAGATGGTTGGATACCCTTAGTGAGTTTGACTTCGAGATCAGATACATCAAAGGGAAGGAGAACTGGGTCACAAATGTTCTTAGTAGGAAGGTACAGATAAATCATATAACAACTATAAGCTCCTATGGGATAGAGTTACAAGACAAGATCTTGCAGGCAGGACAATAGGATGAAAAATAGATGGAGATCATGCACAGCTTACAATAGAGTACAGGTACATGTGTAGGTGCAGGTACAGGTACAGGGGATCTGGATTCAGAATATTATCTCACAACATATGGCTTGGTGAGGTTTTGAGACAGGATCTATGTGTTGAATTGTAGTGAGCTCAAGAAGCTTATCTTGAGGGAGTTTCATGTGAAGCCATATTTGGGTCATCCGGGATATCAGAAGACATTGACAATGGTGAAGAAGTTTTATTATTGATTGAATCTGAAGAAGGAAGTAGCTGAGTTTGTGGCTAGATGTTTAGACAGTCAACAGGTAAAGGTGGAAATGCAAGCATCCAGGTGGTCTACTATAACCTATTGCGACTGTGGAATGGAAATGGGAGGTCATTTCCCTGGATTTCATCACAAGTATTCTGAGGGCAGTGAAGCAACATGATTCTATTATGGTGATGGTTGATAGGTTGAGCAAGGTGTAGAATTTTCTCTACAAATCAGCTAGCTCATTGATATCATGTAGAAATTTCACCTGCAGATACAACTGATATATGCAATGTACTAAAGCATAATACTAGATCTACATCTACTATAAACTTAGCGGAAGCTTAATTGAACATGAGCAACATCAAGCATGAATAGATATAACTAAGAATGAGAAGTAATCAACCATAACATAGAAGATATAACCCGGGGAAAGCACCAGCCTAAAACCCCATCTTTGTATTACCAATCAAGTGGAAATCCATAACGACATACAAAAAGAATCAACTAAAAAACTATCCTGCTCTCTTTGTACTCTGATGATAAAGCTCATGGACTACCTAGCGTTGTGTATAAAAGCTGCACCTCAGGTCCAAGCTCCTATTTCCTTGCACAATTTTGATTGGGGTCCAATTACATAACATGTGCGAATTGGCCCAAATCATACCTGCTGTCACCTCAGATCCAACTACACAGTACTAGAAGGAATAATATTCCTTCCTCATGCAAGGAATAATCACTAGGAATGTCCTAGCAACTGATAGTACACTGTCCCTCATCTGATCTCAACTGGGTCTCTGTCTGAACTGACATGCATGAGTTATCTATGAGTGAATACTCAGTTATCTGAAAATACCAGTTGTCATATGCATGCAAGCATCAACAAACTGAATCTCATTAATTTAACAACTTTTTAAATTAATCTAACTGGACTTGACTAAGTTAAACTAAGTCAATTGATCCTCTCAATATAGAACTCATCCTTAATTCCTTAATCAGTGGAGCAAATCAAGGACACATTCCCAAATCAGTGGAGAAATTATTGCATGTTCTCACAAAGACTTCAAGTTTGATTTTCCTTAACTAATTAACTCAAACTGAATTAATTAATTAATATTCAAACTGTTGGTAAGACCAAATTTGAATTTGAATTCCTATTTCTAGTCCAAGGACTAACTAAAAATAGGAATCCACATTGCACTGCTAAAAATAGAACTTCTATTTTTAGCACTTCCACTTCCATTTTTCATTCCATGTTGCCCAATCCAGCACTGATGCCCAAACTGTTATTTTTAGTAGTGCTATTTTTAGCACTTTTATTTTTAGCAATTTCTTGTTGCCAATTTTCAACTCTCCCTCTCAACAAGAAAGGCTTCCTCTTGAACCCGATCCTGTACCTCTGGAATGTTCTGCATGTAACACATCTACCAAGTGTGGTTGCTCCAGCAACTCTCGGAACAAAAAAAACTCCCAACTGACCTCTCACTTGGGCTAGAAACATACTCTGATGCTGAAGCTCTACCTGTTGCTAACAAATGCTCCCTTTCTGACCTCTGCGCTACTGCAACATCTCCATGCATCTCGCATCATTGCACCCTTCTCTATGCTACCCTACACTGTGCAACACACTTGTGTCTCTCGCATCACTGCAGCCTGCATGCTCTACACTGTCTTGGGATTCCATGCACTGTAGCTCTCTCTGCCACTCCATCTACATCTGTCTCTACCCAATCAGTTAGTTCTGCTACTCCTCGTTGGGGCTTCTGTAGCAAAGTCGAATCAAAGAGGTTGGGTACCTCAAGGATCCTGCCCCTCCTCCTTGGGATGATCACTCCACATTGGTCCACCTCCTCCCTGGAGGTATGGCTGCATGTGATCCCTCAGCCCACCTGGCTCAAAGTTTCCCCCTACTAGAAGTCTCTGCATGAGTAGATGTCTCTACTTGATCTCCACTCAACTTATCCTGTTGTGGCTGCTCCACAACCTCTTGAAGTTGTTGCACCAATCGTGTCTCCTCCACAATCATCTGAGACTTCTTCTGGCGCTTCATGTTGAGAGGTAATATATCCTCCCTCTCAACCACCAAGTCTCTATCAGTTGCCTTGCTGCTCAAGGCTTTGCATGCATCTTGAACCTCAAGAGCATACAGGTTCTTGACCTGTGAACCAATCTGCTTCACCTGTCTAGTGATGATGTGTCTAAGGAAAACCTTTCCCTTACTGAAGACTACATCATAGCCTCTATCTTCTACATTGCGATCGACACCAAGTTTCTCTTCAGTCCTGGTACATACTTGACATCGGTCAAGGTAAGGTGAGCTCCATGGTCCCTCTAAAAAATAAACGTACCTACGCCTAAGACACTATACTTTTCATCATTACCCATCGCTATGAGTATTTGGAGATCTTTCTCCTCCAAAGTACTAAACAAACTGTTGTCACCGGTCATGTGGAAAGAAGCTCCACTATCAAGAAACCAACCACTTCCCACCATGGATGAAACCATGCATGTGAAGAGTGTGAAATCCAACTTGAATTGTGAAGCAAGTGCCTCACCTTCAGATCCTTCCCCAGATCCCTTCTTGGATTTTCTCTGTGGACAATTTATAACAAAATGGCCCACCTCATGACAATGAAAGCATCGCACTTTCGATTTTTCAACCTTCTTCCCACCATGGGAAGAACTGGACTCAGAAAGAGAAACCTTCTCCTTCCCCTTCTTTGCTTTACTCGCTAAGGCACAATTCTCTTCATTCTCCATGGATGAAGAACTATCTCTGGTGCTTCGTCTGATCTCCTCCTGCATCAAATCCGACCATAATCATTCCCAATCTGGCAGTTTCTCCCTTCCATTAACCGAGTCCTAGTAGCTATGCCAGCTCTTAGGAAGGCCAAGGAGTGATAGACTCACCATGTCATCATCAGATGTCATGATCCCTACACTTCCAAGCTCATCCCTGCATGAGGTGAGCTTGTTCAGATACATAGAGATCCTGTCATCCTTTTCACACTTGATCTTTTAAAGTTTGTCCTTCAGTGCCAACCTCCTTTGATCACTGTTATTTTGATAAAGATCTTTCAATGTTTTCCACATCGAAAATGGAGTCTCCTTCCCATGGAGGCTCGAGACAATGTGATCTCGAACTCCCTCCAGAAGGATTCTCCTAGCTCTAGCCACACACTTCTTCCATTCCGCCAGTTGAGTAGCATTAGTCGGCTTCCGAACTTCTTGATCAATGAAGTCCTTAGAACCATTATCTTCTAATACTGCCTCCATGTGATCCTTCCAGGCTATATAATTTGAACCGCCATCAAGGGCATATTCGAGTCTCAAACCATAGAACGCCATTGGTGAAATAGATGTGATAAGAACTCAATTCAATATTCAGAAACCATAAACTTCAAATTCTCCCTTCTTGTATACTGTTCATCCTTGATCACCTGTGCTCCAATACCATATAAAATTTTCTCTACAAATCAGTTAGCTCACTGATATCATGTAGAAATTTCACCTACAGATCCAACTGATATATGCAATGTACTAAAGCATAATACTAGATCTACATCTACCATAAACTTAGTGGAAGCTTAATTGAACATGAGCAACATCAAGCATGAACATATTTAACCAAGAATGGGAAGTAATCAACCGTAACATAGAAGATATAACCTGGGGAAAGCACCAGCCTAAAACCCCATCTCTGTATTATCAATCAAGTGGAAATCCACAACAACATACAAAAAGAATCAACTCAAAAGCTATATTGCTCTCTTTGTACTCTGATGATAAAGCTCATGGACTACCTAGCCCTGTATATAAAGGCTGCACCTCAGGTCCAAGCTCCTATTTCCTTGCGCAGCTTTGATTGGGGTCCAATTACATAACGTGTGTGAATTGGCCCAAACCATACCTGCTGTCACCTCAGGTCCAACCACGCAGTACTAGAAGGAATAATATTCCTTCCTCATGCAAGGAATATTCACTAGGTATATCCTAGCAACTGATAGTACACTGTCCCTCATCTGATCTCAACTGGGTCTCTGTCTGAACTAACATGCATGAGTTATCCATGAGTGAATACTCAATTATTTCAAATTACCAGTTGTCACATGCATGCAAGCATCAACAAACTGAATCTCATTAATTTAACAACTTGTTAAATTAATCTAACTGGACTTGACTATCCTTTCAATATAGAACTCATCCTTAATTCCTCAATCAGTGGAGCAAATCAAGGACGCATTCCCCAATCAGTGGAGAAAGTATTGCATGTTCTCACAAAGACTTCAAGTTTGATTTTCCTTAACTAATTAACTCAAACTGAATTAATTAATTAAGATTCAAATTGCTGGTAAGACCAAATTCGAATTTTACTTCCTATTTCTAGTCCAAGGACTGACTAAAAATAGGAATCCACACTGCACTGCTAAAAATAGAACTTCTATTTTTAGCACTTTCGTTTTTCATTCCCTGTTGCCCAATCCAGCACTGATGCCCAAACTGCTATTTTTAGCACTTCTATTTTTAGCAATTTATTGTTGCCGATTTTCAACACAAGGTAGCTCACTTCATTCTGGTGAAGACGACATATTCAGCCAGTGAGGTAGCACAGGTGTTTATCAAAGAAATAGTGGGGCTACATGGTGTTCCAAAGAAGATTGTATCAGACATGGATCCAAAGTTTACTTCCAAGTTTTGGAAGGAGCTATTTACAGTCTTGGGTACAGAGTTGGCCTTCAGCACAGATTATCATCCATGAACGGATGGTCAGATAGAGAGGGTCAACAAAATCTTGGAAGATATGTTGAGGATGTATGTGATGCACCAACTGAGGAAATGGGAAGAGTATCTACCATTGGTGTAGTTCACATACAACAATGGTTAACATGAGTCATTGAGGATGAGTCCTTTTGAGGCATTGTATGGGCGGAGTTGTAACACTCCTATTAGTGAGAGTGATCTAGTGAACATGGTACTTATTGGACCGAACATGTTGACAGACATGGAGTAGGAAATGCAGGTTATAAAGAAGAATATAAAGGCAATGCATGATAGAAAAAAGTGTTATGCAGATCAACATAGGGTGTTCAAAGAGTTTCAGGTTGGGTAGCATGTCTATTTGTGCATCAAGCCCAAGAAAATATCTTTAAAGATTGGTTCATGTGCCAAGTTGGCACCATGGTATTACGGGCCTTTTGATATCCTTGAGAGGATTGGACTAGTGGCATATTGACTTGCACTGCCTTGAAAAGTGAAATTCCATGATGTTTTCCATATTTCATTGCTTAAGAAGTATATAAAGGATGTTGATCATGTTATTGATTTGTCTATATTGCAGGTGGAGCAAGAAGGAGAGTTCCAGATAGAACCTTAGTGCATGTTGCAGTGAAAACATCTCATGCTCAAGAACAGAGGCATAGAGCAAGTTAAAGTGCAATGGAAGCACTTTGGGCCTAAAGAAGCTACATGGGAGATGGATAATCAGATGCAGGCCCTATATCCTTCATTGATTGTCGGTTGAGGCAAAACAATTTTGGTTTGATGTTCATATATGTTTGGTATATGTTTTGCTGATGTTTTGATATTTGTATATGTATATGTGTATGTATGTAAATACCGTAATGAGCTGCGTTATAAAGCTCCAGTATGTGGTACGGTTATTATATTGTCATGTTGTCATGATGTTTTGCTTTTGAGTTGGTCATTCATTGTAAATACTACAACGAGCTAAGTTATAAAGCTCCATAGGCTATAAATTTTCTTTTCAACGGTTTTGCTAAGGTCTTGGTGTGGTTTAACACCAAGGATGGTGTTCCCCAAGGGGGAGGGTTTTGTAACAACCCTAGTGAAAAGTTCATGTAATAAAAGTTAATAAAGGAAAAATAAGACCCCGGTTAAGGGACACATATTCCAAGCTAAATGTTGGTAAAATATATCCGAGTGGGCATCACTAGTTGTGTGTTTTGGTTAAGGAAAATTGGAAAATTCTAAGGCAAAGGCATTAAAAGGAAAAAGGGCATTTTGGCACATTTATTTATGAAAATAAAGGAAATTAGGAGAAAAGTAAGGTGAAAGGTCACTAGTTTCATGTGAGGAGGAAATTGAAGGAAAATAATGGAAAATGAAGAAAATAAAGGCCTCACTCATAAAAAGGCTTTTGAGGATCAGTTGGTAGCCTTTTGCCAGTTCAATTTTGGAGCTCTCTCTCATTATTATCTCTCTCACTCTTTTGGTCACTTAAACTTTTCTTGGAGCACTCTAGTTTGGAGCAAGGAAAGGAAAATCAAGTAAAGGAAAGGAAGACAAGCAAGGAACAAGGAGAGGAAAGCAGGACTCGAGTAGGTTCAGCAGGAATACTTGCAGGTAACCTTTTGCATGTGTGATTTCCTAGCTAGATTGGACATGCATGGCCTTGCATGTTGGTGTATGGTTCTCTTGGTGTGGCATGGTCTTGACGGGTTATGACAGTGGATTTCAGCTTAGCCTAGCCTTTTTTTCGGATGCCATGGTATGTTGGGATTTTTATTTTGGTTTTGGAACTTTGGAATTGCCGAATGGATTTCGAAATCCGGGGTGGAGGTGGTCTCAAGGTTCATTCCCAAAGGCCTAGGAATCCCTTGACCAGTTTTGGTTGGATACAGGGTAAAGCTTGAGGGAGTAGTCTCGGTTTAGGGCCTGGTGATCTGAGTTTGGATTGCGGTAAAGCCTAAGAGACAAGGAGATGGAAAATTCCTCAAGGATAGTGATGGATTTTGGATGGCATTCAAAGTTCTATTTGGTTGTGATCGAAGCACTGGTTTTGGTGTGATCACGGTTTGATGAGGGTGGAGGTGGTTTAACCTCTGGATTCCCTTGGTTGTTCTATGTGATCCCACATTCATGCTTGATATATGGCATAGAGTGACTAGCTGAAAGAGAGATTTGGTTCAACCATGTCTATGGTCAGGTGGTACGTGGAAGTCCTGAGCCTGGTCATATTTGCCTATGATTAATAAAAGCTAATTTCTCTTACCTTTGCACTACTTTATATGTGGATTTAATGGTTGTCATATCTCTGATATTTACATGGTTTAATGCTGGTTATAAGCATGGTTGTGTGACTAGTTCATGTCATGGTTATTTCATGTATTTACTTGTAACTGTTAAATGGATGGATGCAAGACCTAATTGACGATCTACTAGTTCAATGTAGAAGGAGGCGATCCTTATGATGATGTTTCATAAGTTGTTTCATTCATTTATGCTATGTCTTGTATCCTAGAACTGTAGGTTGCGTTGATGCCAAGTGTTTGACAGAATGTCAGTCCTAGTTGGGGATGCTTAGGCCTAGTCCCGAGGTTGACTTTTGATTGATCAGCATTGCTATTATGTTTTTAATGAATTCCAGAAGTTACAAAAAGTTTTGGGCAGAGGCCAGGATCCTGGACTAAAAAAGTGGCTTAAATCTTGGGGTCACTGGCACATAACTGGTAATTCCGGTCCATAGTCACTGGCAGGCAAGCTTGTGAGAGTGACTTTGGGTTGTTGGTCACTCCCTTGCCCATAGTTGTTAGAAAATTATATATTGCAGAGCAATGGAACACATAGAATATTGCATAAATATAAACACAGAAAACGCATAAAACCAGAGAGACGCAGATATACATGGTTCACCCAGTTTGGGCTACGTCCACCCCGAATAGCCAGTCCTTCCTTTCTATTATTTATTAAAATGAAGAGACACAACCTACAACAGATCCGTTGTAATATCCTCTGTTTTCTCTCACAGTATCACCTCTCTGTTTCTCGCTCAGAGAATACACATCTATATACAACCTCAATACAATGCCCTCATAAGAAGAGAGGGGTTGCCTTCTAGGGCCAAAAACCCTAAACTAAACATAAGCTCTACTGTCAAATCATTTTCCTAATGAACGACGCAGATTGACTAGAAATTACTATACTTTTGCAAGGCAATTTTACATATGCTTTTAGCTTTGGGGGCGCTGCACTCGAAACCCCCGCCGGGGGACCGCTGGCCCTCGAACCCCCCAGTCAGGGGGGATGGGCCCCCCGAACCCCCACGGGGGGGACAAGTCCCCCCCGCACCCCCCGACGTGGAGGGGTGTACAAACTTCCTAGGGTATACATCCAGTTGAAACAAAGACCTCTAAATAATCATGCTTCACAGTCAACAATCTCCCACTTGGAGAATGATTGTAGCAACTCCACCGCTGTTTCATTTGCTGGACAATGACTTCTCTTTGGACCTGGCTGTTTTTCATCTTCATCGTCATCCTTGAAGACCAACTGAAACTGAGCATATTCTCAGTTTCCCTTACAAATTTTGTTGCATATCTGCAGGATTCTGGCTAGTGTGTATCTTTTCCAACTTAAACTCTCCATCTTCCAACACTGATCGTATGAAATGGTACTTGAGCTGTAAGTGTTTAGTCTTGGAATGAAATGTTGAGTTCTTTGCAAGATGAATGACACTTTGGCTATCACTGTATAACATGCCCATATCATGCTCCTTACCCAATTCACCCATAAGCCTTTGTAACCAAATCATTTATTTACCAGCCTCTGTAGCAGAAACATACTCTATTTCTGTTGTTGAAAGTGCAACAACACCTTGGATTTTTGAAACCCAACTGACAGTTGTTCCACCTACAGTAAATATATATCCTGTAGTGCTCCTCCTGTTATCTTTGTCACCTGCCATATCTGCATCAACATATCCCTGTAGAGAAATGTTTGAACCACAGAAGCATAATGCTTGATTTGTGGTACCTTTCAAATATCTGAGAATCCATTTCACTGCCATCTAATGTTCCTTCTTAGATTGTTCATGTACCTGCTTACAACTCCCACTGCATGTGCAATATCAAGCCTTGTGTAGACCATTACATACATTA
>APFE031422782.1:91905-114041 GCA_000404065.3 Pinus taeda
GCTATTTTACGCGTCAAACGAAGATCGTATGCCAAAGTTACGACCCCGAGAAGTTAATGTACCAATTTACCCAAACGAGGCCCACAGTTTGGCATTTCATCTTCTAGGGTTAGGTTTTGGAATGCTAAGGGTTTTCCATTGTTTCTCAACAATAAATAGGCCTTTGAGCCTCATTGTAACATAGTTCAGAGGCATGTAGCCGCCATATATCTTCTCAGAGATAAGCTACCATCGCCCTAGCTAGTTTATTTTCAACTTTGTTTGTAAGCATATTTCAGTGTTTTCCATTAATGAAATGAAGTATTATTTCTACTGCATCTTTGTGTATATGGTTATCTCTGTATTTTGTTGCGTTCCTGTTTAAATACGGATCAGTCTACATATTGGGACATTAGGTAAATGAGAGAAAGGTATCAAGTCAATTGAGTGTTTGACCTAGCAGTGTAGAGGCACCCCCACAAGTGGAGCAAAGATATCTATATATGTATCTACAATCTTTGTCCACTTTCTTCTGTTGTGTAGAGAGGCCCTGTGTAAAGGTTATGGTGGTTGTAGTGACCTTCCTTTCACCTTTTGAACAAACCATGAAGAGGAGAGACTTTCATGGAAGAGAGATTATATTTTAGCATTGTTTTGTTGAGATCAATGAAATTGCAGTAGCTGGGACTACATCTAGTGATCCAAAATCTATGAATTGATTTGCATTTATTATAGATGTGAGCTAGATTAATGAGTGAATGAAAAGGCTAAAATGAATAAAGAAATAACATAAAAGAGAGAGATAAGGAAAAATCAAGTTGTTAACGAAGTTCACTCATTGTGGGCAACATCTCTGGGCCAACTTCCAATGAGTGACTGCTCTATTAAGTGATGTAAAAGTTATATTTATATTCACTAGGTCTCCAATCGACAATAATACTTGCCTCCATCTTTGCCGCAAAGGTTTTGGCATCCATAAAACCACTTTCCTATTCTCAAATAGCTAAAAATATGGCTCCAAAACCTCCTCTCTTCCAAATACATAGAGTATGAATAACCTAAAACTTCTATGGTTTCATAATCCACAAAACGCAGTGCTCTGTGGAAAATTGGAAAAAAAAAAAACATTTGGATTAAATATAATAGGTCGCAAGTTCAAACCCACAAACTGTTGTGGTCTTAGTTTCACCACCTAAGTTGGATCCAAGATGAACCATAGCAATAGTATTTTGCTTCCCCTTCTTCCCAAACTCCTTTGGTATCAGTTTGGGATGTGGCTTCCAACATATAACCCCATCATGTCCTTCCTTCTTATAATGAGTACATGTATGATTTTCACCCTCTTTATTTATGGTATTTGTTTGTTGTCCTTTTCCTTTTCCTTTCAACTGGCCTTCGGTAGACTCAGATGGCTTATACAAGAAATCATCACAAACATTCTTCTCGCTAGATTCAAGACTTGTATCTTGAACACAAACTTCATCTAAGTTAGTCGAGTTGAACATAAGGATGGCATTTTGAAGATAACTATGCAAACTACCAATGTACATGATAAGACTTTCTTATGTATATAAAGGAATACCCAAAGTTAAAGCTTTCTTCCTAAACTCCTGAGTATAACTCTAAACACTTTGTCCTTTAACTTTCCTCAATTTTTTCTTGTCTCGGTTATGGTTTGATGCATGTAGCCTAATGGGTATAATTATTTCCTAGTAAAATCATGCCAAGAAGAAATTATTTTACCAATGCAAAGGAGATCTTCTTGATTTATGCTCTCCCACCAAATCAAGGTTGTGCTAGCTAGTTGAAGAGAGGAAAGTTGGATCTTTCAGTTGTCATCCACAATCTTCTAAATCCTGTGACCTATTTTGATCGTGCAGAGATGCAATTGAAACAAATTAAAATAAAATATAGTTTTTTGCACCAAATAAAACCAACTATGGTGCAATAGTTGGTCCGTTGGACTGTGTAAATTGTGTTTATAGGGTTGAACCTTATCGACACTTATTTCCAACCTGTTCGTTTGAAAAAAAATAAAATATTATGTCATTTGATTGGAAATATAACAAGGTAAGTTGTGGAAAAGTGGTTAGGACGTTGGACCATTGACATGCAGGTTGTGAGGTCAAGCCCACATGCAATCCATTATTAGGTAACAAGTAACAATTAAACTTCAAATATAACCTACATTGGTTAACTACCAACTATCATGTGATGGTACAATGGAAAGGTCACTGGTTTGTTGGGTGGATGTTACGGGTGCAATCCTTATCAACACCATTTTAAACATGTAGGCTATTTTGAAAATTTTATATATAGAATATCATAAATTGCCATTGTAATAACAATCCAATGGTGTAACGGTAGACTGGTGCATTGGCTCCAACAAAGTCGAGGTTTCGAGCCTCTGCAACAAATTTGTCATAGCCCAACATAGTCCATTTAGGGCTGCCACATGGCGCCCTATGATTGATCCATGTCATCCTTTGCATAATCAACTTGCCACATCCTGTCCAATCATCCTGCCACATCAACACCCATATTTCCACGTTAGAGCCACATCAACACCCATACTTCCACCTATCACAATCCTTACTACCATTTTAACTATCATATTACCAATGTGTCAATCCCTGGAGATGTCATGTGTCAACCCTATCATCCTTTTTTCCTATTGGGAAAAAAATTTAGATGGCCATAACTTTCTCATATGATATTCATTTTAATTCTTTCAAGCATCATTAGAAATCTCTCGATGAGTTGTTCGACATGGAGACCTTTTCGTCAACATTTGAAGACATCAATTTTTTATATCGTGAGGATCCACCTGGATCATTTGGTATCTTATAGATCTGATCTTTAAGAGATCACTTACACCATGGGGATAAGACTCATAAACAACATAATGTTTCCACACGTAAGGTTGTCCTAAAAGAACATCACAAACTTCAAGTCGGGAAACATCACATAGTACTTCATGTTTGAAGGGCTTAATGTCATAGGATAGGTGACATTGTTGGTTGACACATATGTCTTTTCCATGGCTCAACCAACCAATGGTGTATGGTTAGGGGTGTTTCATTTTCAACAACTTAAATCTCTTGATGAATTCAACTGATACTAAGGTTCTTTTTGCTCCAATTGTTAATGATGAAATGTATTGGGATCCCCTTTACCCACGTCCGTGAATGGAAGAGGCGCTCCCCCTCTTAAGGCTCTTATGAATCTTTTGCTTGGATAAATGTGGTTGCAATGGTAGCACTAGGTTCTACAATGATGATCTACTTTCCTTTATCCTACTCTAAATTAGAATCAAAGCTAGAGTCTAATTCCTTTTCTTTTAGCTCTACCAACAATG
The DNA here is from genome assembly GCA_000404065.3 of Pinus taeda. Lineage (NCBI taxonomy): Eukaryota > Viridiplantae > Streptophyta > Pinopsida > Pinales > Pinaceae > Pinus > Pinus taeda. The sequence continues at coordinate 95,243 of APFE031422782.1, forward strand.
ATTGTTTTGAGCAACATTCATCAGTGTTGTGCCAAGGGATTTTGTGGAACTCACACAACTTTCTAGTTTCATTTTTCGACTTCCCATTATGCTTCTTTGTCTATGACTTAATATTACCCAAACTCCCACTCATTCCTCTACTTTAATTTCCACTCAGTTTTGTTAATATATTAATAAGTGGTTCCCAATGAGGAGATGTCTGAGAAATTCATCTCCATTTAGATGTACCTTTGTAAATAGAAACATGTACCACTTGGAGTCTCTGATACCTAGATTTTAGTGCAAGGTATGGAAAATATTGGTGTACTCTGGCACCATCTGGTCTCTTTCATTTTGCAGGGTTGTCCATCTCATGTATTGGTTATCATAATTCCCTACATGGTATAATTCCTCCTTAAGGGCATCAACAAAAGTTTCCCAACTCGGTCTTGTCTTGAATATCACAAAATCATCTTCATTATGTCTCTCTCAGTAATGTTCCCACCAATATTTGACATGGGAAAGGGATTTTAGGAGTGAAAAGGTGATATTTTCATTATTGAAATTTTTTTGGACATAATAATAGCTCTCTAACATATTTGACCATTTCTCGAAAACATCAGGATTTTTTTTTCCTTCAAATGTGAGGATATCAAAGTTAAATAGTACCTTGGATGGTGTTGCAATTGCAAAAATGCCACTGGTTAAAAGTGACTCAGCTACTATTGGAATTTGTCAAAGGATCTAGGAAAAATTATCCATCACCTCATTCCTCTATCACATGACTTCTTCATTAAGAAATAAATTGGTAAGATCTCCTACTCTGTCAAATATCTTTTCTTCCATCATGGGAGGCTACTTGGATTTGTGAGAGCGATTGTTCCCAACTGAAACTAGCTCGAGACCCAACTCTCTATACCCTGGCCTTGTTGGGGACATGCACTAAGAAATAAAAAGGAGTAGATTGCTTTGATACTATTTATCTGATTTGTACATGGAATGAAATGAAAGGAAAGTAAAAAAATGAAACGCATTCAAATAAATGTAACAAAAATCAAAGTAGCATTGTGAAAACCCAACTTTTATTAATAACATAAATAACATAATATTGTAGAATTCAATATGGCTAGAATGGTAGTAGCTATATTTGAACAAAGGGAGATGGCAGCTACGCAAATTCACAAAAGATGTCACAAGAGGTAGAAATAATGTTCTTTTAACATAAATAAATAACCTTAGAGGTCCAACCTCAACCCTAGAATATGAAACAACAAAAGATTTGTAAACCCTGAGGTGATTAGTCAGTACAACAACTTCTTTGAGGTGTAAATTTTGCATACAATATCCATTTGGGGTGCATGATAGCCCCTTGGAAAGAACTATCTAAGAACTATTTTAATGCCCTAAATGATGTTTTTTGGCAACTTGGGGAGCCAAGGGTTGTCATAACATACCTTGGAAAGAACTATATAAGGAATACAACTTTTGGCTGGGGCCAAGGTATGTTATGACAACCCTTGGCTCCCCAAGTTGCCAAAAAACATCATTTAGGGCATTAAAATAGACCTAGAAGTTTGGGACCCAAAAATCACACAAAAAATACCAAGAAGATTAAAAACCATTGAGATAGTGGAAGAGGTGGGTGATCACTAATATACACTTGGATTAGTTTACTTTTCACATAAATAACCCTACTTTTTTCTTTGGTTGGGTTAACAAAATTAGTTCCACACTTTTGAAATATTATAAAAAATCTTATCATATTTTTGATAGGATGAGATTCACCCTCTACTCAAGTACTTGAACTAATTAAACCCACTATCTCCATCAACTCCTTCATAGCAAGGGATTACTCACATTGTTATTCTCTTAACTTTGTTTGAATTTTTCCCTTTATATCTTTTGGTTAAATTTGGATCTTGGGTTTTCACTTGTGGGTTTCTCTTAGATCTTGTCATCTCCTTTTCACAAAGGATTATTATCAAAATATTGCAAGGAAAGAACCCATTAGTTTAGGACTAGATTTATCTACAAATTGTTAATATTGTTCCCTTTATTACTTGGTAAATTTAGTGTTATTTGTTTGTGTGTGATGCATAGTCATGGAGAATTATGTTTTTGGGGACAAAACAAGGAAATCAATTATTTATTTGAGTTCAATGGGATAATTTATTGTCAATAAATCAAAATACTTAAGTAGAATACCTTATAAAAATAATAAAAACCATAAGTAAACATTAATCTACATTAAAATATTCAACCTAGTGGTTTTCCTTCCTCCCTTAACAATTTCAATTTGGGCTCTAGTTTCTTTCATAAACTAGGTGACAACTCCATTCCCTTCATCCTTCACCCTCTTTGATGGAGGAAATGTGTCTCTTGTGTCATAGTGCAATGCTTTAGTCTAACCACTATGAAACAATTTGGTGACTCTATTTGAGAGTTCCTATCAACCCCTCCCTTTTTCAAGTGTGGGGTTTCCTTCTCTTATATTTTTTTCTTTTGATCTAGTGTGGCCAACCATTACATTTTGGTGACTTTGCTAGGAGTTCATGTCAATCCTAACCTTTTTTCCAGCATTGGGATTCCTCTTTTTTTCTTGGTTTTGACTTAATATAGTTATTCTTTACTTTTTATTGAACCATTGGGAAGTTCTCAACAACTATAACTTTTTTCAAGCACGAAGCTTCCTTCATTTTTCTCTCTTTGTTCATTCCTATTATGGACATTTTTTTTCCTTAGGCCCCATAGTGAGAGGAACTTCCACCTATCTATTGATAATTTCTTCCTCAATCAAGTCTCTAATGAAGGCATCTTTACCCAAATGAACATGTTAAACATGGATTGCAATGTTTACTTGAGCACTCCTTCCATTGACATCCATTTTCATCCCCATGGCTATGGATTTCATCTAACATTTCCACCTCAAACCATAAATACACGACTGATAACTTTTTTCCTCATGGGCCAAGGGCATCCTATATGTCTTCCATTGCCTCGTTCGAACTTGGATTGGATAATTAGTATGAACCAAGTTTTTCATGCAACCATGTCCCTTCCCTCTTTCTAAATGAACAAGAAACTTCTTATCCATCCTATATAAGTGAACAATAACATGACCAAACATGTATAAAATGTGACTAGACCATGTCTTACATGAATACATATTTATATGACCTAAGACATGAGCTTAGGAAGCTCAGGACCTTCTTAGAATATCCTCAAGTTGTGACTCAACCACTTGCCTCCTAAACTAGTAATAATAAGCCCATTCCATAAATTTACATGGATTCTTCTTAGAGAAGAGGATTGTACGAGACTTCACTTTCTCCAAGGATTGACCACACCTCTAAGATTTTTCCCTTTACAAAAATTTATCATACAAAAGTTGAAACTTGTGACTAACCCACTTCACCCAAGTAAGTGAAGTAGCATGTATATCACAATATTGATGCACATGGAACTAGTTAGTGCCAAGCTCTTCAAAAGAATGACTATGAGAAATCCTAGCCATGTGCTCCTTCTTCCCTTGGACAAGTATCCCTTCCATCAACATCTAGAATATAGCCCAAGGGATGGTGCTACTACCATAAGGTTAACACCCACTTTTCATAGGATTATTGTATTATACAAAAAACATAATGCTACTAAGTCCACTCTAAAGAACCCATTAACCTCTCCCCTTGAGACAAGTCAAATTACCTTTACATGACATGTCTTATGACCTTAAAGGAAAAGTACTACCATTTTGACTTCACACTTCCTCCCCTGATGTGGTGTATCTCATCAATGTGATTCCCTTAAGGTAATATCAATATTATGTTCCTCTAATTTCATCACCCTCTTCTCCTCCTTTCCCCATAGTGGCCATAGATATGAAGCTCAAAACTTTGATCACAAAGATTAGGTCTTCCATGGTAAGGTTTAATTTATAAGACTAGATGGAAACTAGGATTTCTTACATTCTTAACTATCGTTCTAGATAGAATCCATCTCCCTCTCCTTATCCCAATGATCCCCAATTTAGTGGTAATTCATAGGCATCCTGTCCCTCTATCTTGCACATGTTCAATAAATTTCTCTTAATTTTTTGATTACCACTTATTTTGTTGTGTGTGGGGAAATTACGCTAAAACCCTTTGTACATTTTTCTCCTTTTATTTTAGATAGGTTTGTCTCTCACCTCCTTCCCTACCCTATTATGATAGGATTTAATCCACCTACACTATATTCTACTCTACTTAGGGTAGATGCCCCTTTTATGTTTGATGGTTGATATCCTTCATCTCTGCGGTCAAAGATGACGCTCTTCTCTTCTTGATCACTACTATTAAGGTCTATGTTGTGTGTCCTTTTGTTATATGTCATTATATTATGTGTTGGTATATATATATTTTTTTTCTCGGTAAAAAGTCTAAATATCTATTATATGTACAAGTGTGAAATTACATGCATAGTAGCTGGACTTAACAGCAATTCCATGGCCATCTGAGATGCCATGGATGAAACAGACCGACCCACAATCTCCCACGTAGGGGAGGCATTCATCAAGAAATCCTCTGAGAGGCCGACAGAGGTACTAAACTGGTCCCAAAATGACAAAATGACTGGACTGAGGCCCAAAACTGATCCTGCCCATGCAGGGGCTGTCTTCTCTGGCCTATTTGAGTTCGCTAATATTCGACGCACAGACATTTACCATGACACTACAGACTAGACATTTATCAAAAATTACATGAAACTCGAACGAGATTTGACCCGAACCATGAAAAACAACATTAAACAGATGACTGGACCTGAATTGGGAGAGGTTGGCCATGTCTGGAGCTTGCAGCGGAGGGTTATACTTCCCCAGGGGGCTTCTCCTCCTCAATTGTGCACCACCCTTGCCCCTCAGGAATACCCTCCCACATGGCTGCCCACTTGGCAGCGTCTGGAACCCTCGCTGACTGGGAGGTGGAGGGGTCGTCCATGTCCGCCTTCCCTGAGGTCGTGGCCTCGTTTGATGGAGGTGGCAAGGGATGTTCACGACCAGGGTTGTCCGGGAGAGGAGCTTCCCCTCCTGGAGGTGTCCCTTCGCCCTCCACTTCAGAGATTTGCGTGAAGAGCACAGAGACGTGCGCCCTAACTCCATGAGTGTCTCCCGCCTTCCCCAGGGTGAAGACCACCGAACCAAATGCCGGGAGGGCTGGCCCCTCCACGTTCGCCCCGCTGACTTCCACATATTGCTTAGCAAGAAGAGGCGCGACCCCAGCTTGACGATGACAGAAGCTACAGCAACAATGGTGGTGCTCCCTGTCTGCACCTCCTCGTCCACGACCCCTGCCCGAGCCCCGACCTGACCCCCTCCGACAGGGCTGCCGGTTGCGAAGCCTGGCCATGGACGGTTCGTCCACCCCCTGCAAATTGTTTTGGTGTTCCTCTGTAACCTTCCCCAAATCTTCCCCAATCTCCTCCTTCTCCTTTGAATTGGCCACCCCTGACTCATGCTGCGTCCTTCCGCCTGCAGGGTTCGTCTGTGCCTCAAACCGCTCCCTTCCTCCCTCAGAGTTCGCCTCCTGAACCTCTGAGATTGTCCCTCTGCGAACTGTGGAACTAACGAGGTGCTGAGAGCCGACCTTGAGGGCAGCCTTTGATGGCGTGCTCCTTGACCAGTGACAGGCTTTCCCCCACAGCGGAGCTCTCGGCCTCCAAACTCCAGTCTGCCAGTTAAATTCATGAAACAATGGCCTGATGCAGTCCCTGGCCAGATAAATAATACCACTCCAGTATTCTGAACGCCCTCCAAGCTCCGCCATCCTGTCAACCATGCCGACAATGAATGCCCTGAGCTACCACCCCGCCTAATTAACTCTTTAACGGCAGATGAGCTAGGGAAGTTAAACCGCATGGTTCGTCGCATGGTGCGTCACATGGGAGCCATGTGGCTCGTCCTCCCAAGTTCTGTTGTCACCCGCATCCGGGGTATGTGTTGGTATATATGCTCATGTGCTTTAATTCATTTCCTTATGTTGATCTGTATTAATGTTGTAACCATTTGGTGCAAGATTGGAAATATTATTCTTCTTGGGTATTTAGGCCTATTAATGTGGTTTTCCTTTATTTTCTCTGTTTATTTCTTGTAGATTATATTAGCCTCTCCCTTATCACGATGTAGGAAATTTATCCTTCCCTTTTGTTTCATGTAATCTTATGTTCATTTATTCCTAAGAGAGTGGATGTTTCCTTTTATCTCCCCCAACTCAAAGCAAGCCATGTTTAGCTTCATATTATGTTAACCTTGGATATTTTCCCCTTTTCCCTTAATGTTTGACTTGCTTTTGTAGTTACGTAAGTTTACACATGCTTTTGAAAACCACATGTTCAAGGGTTGATGTGGATGTTATGTCATCTCTCTTGACAATATGTGAGGTTTCCCTCTAGAAGTGGTTTTATGTTTGAGATTCAAACAAGCTATGTTGATGTTTTCCCTATCATGTGTACATGTGATTGTAGGTATTGCACCATTTACCTCTTGCTTCTTATTGTCATTTAGTTATATCCTTGTTGTTGGCCAAACCCTATCTATATAATTAGTTTCCTTGCCATGTATTCTTAGTAGTTAGATTTATCTATTTCTTTCATAATTTAGTTTCTATTTCACTATTGTTAGAGGTTTGTCATGCTCTTATTTCTTGTTGATTTCATGGTTTATTTATATTTTAATTTTGACACCTAAACTTTTTTCCCCTTGGAAAAATCATTATATTTTAAAAGGAAATATACATCACGAGGACCTGTAGTTCTGTCTTAAGTTATAACATCTTCATATATTGAAAAAAAATAAAAATAAACATAGATGAATAAAATGATTATCCAAATTTATCTTCTAACTTGTACCAGCTGTCCCATTTTCTTTGATCCCATGTAAAATACTATAAGTTAATCATGATGGCCTTGAGGCTTGGCCTTCCCTAAACTTATGAATCTCAATCCTGGCCATTGGACCTTGGATAACATCTTTTGAAAGGTCATCTACAAGCTTGTTTAGTTCCCTATGGATGTGTTTGCATGTGTACCATTCCAACTTTTGGATCACCCTTTTGATAGCTCTTAGGAGATGGTACAGGTGGGGTGAAAATATCCCTATTTTTTCACCAATCCAATCAACCATGATTTTTGAGTTACCCAAGATTTACAATTTCTTTAAGTTGTAGTAGTTTGTTTTGTAAACCAATGACTTTTGATCCCCTTCCCAGATAATATCGGATGTGCATGTAATGGAGTCTATTGAAAAATAAAACTCCACCGATACCACAGATGGAAGGTTGTCCCTGGCTTTCTCTATTGAAAAATCCCTAGGGGATCTTGACCTCTAGAATAGGCATGACCAGGGCTCTTTTTTTCTTTCACTTTGTCTCACATTTGAAAGCTTTGAATGTTGAATCAATGACACCCATCACAACATCTTCAAGAATGTATTTTTCTTGGAATAACATAAGATTTTTCACCCACTAGATGGTGTGGATGGGAAGACAAGTAATTCATGAACTGATGGGTCTGATACCCATCCCAAGACACAGACCTCCACTGTGTTTTTATTCCACCTAGCCTACCCAAGATTAAATTAGGATTTTTCAAGTGACCAAACCTTATATGAGTAGGGACATTCAACAAATAAATGAAGATTTATTTATGTTTTTTTACAACACAACAAGCATTGGCTCGGGCCCTGTCTTCCGCATCTTAATCTATTGTCCCAGGATAATAAATGGTTGTCCAGAGCTAACCATAGTGTGATCTTTCACTTCAGTAGGATATGGAATTTCTAGACAAAACAACACCAACATTTGGATTGTCAGAGAGTTCACCTTCCATCTGTGTCGTATATCCTAACTTTGTTGTGCAAATACTATAGCTAGTGTTTTTTTGACTAGGACATGCTATCTTCATCCTCCTTGGACAACTTGGTCATAGTGTTAACTAAAATATCAATAAAATATTTCCATTCATTCAACTCAACACCTGATATTTCAAGGCATTCTTCCAATCACCATCCTTGACTTCCCTAAACCAAGACTAGCTGCAAGAAAGTGTTTTCCAGGTGGAAGATGCCTTTGGAGTGTAAATACCTTATTAGGTTATTTGATAATTTGTATCCTAATGCTCCTATTGTCCCCAATCTTCTAGACAATCCAATTACTGATCGACGAGCAAGTTGAGTTTAGTGATTTCCACACTATGGAGCAATTTGGAACATGCTTCCTTAGAGTCCTAATCCATTCTATGATTGTTTTTCCATTGGAATATTTATTTATCATGGTGTGTCCCCATATAAATCTAGAATTTAACATACATCGTAGACCTTTAGCCACCGGGTATTTGTTGAAGAGGTTGATATTTTTGAGTCCCCAACCACCCATGTGTTTTCGCTTGAAAATTTTCTCCCATCTAACCAATGGTGTCCCTTCAGAGGAACGACATCCTGACCAAAAGGAACCCGAGACTAATTTTTCTGGTTTTACTAAGGATCCATTGCAAAATCTTTGCTATAGATGTCCAATACAAAGGAATTCTCTAAATAAATTATTTGATCAACACTAACCATCCACTTCTCAATAGTAGTTTGTTTGACCATATATTAATCCAAGATTCTACTTTATTCACCATCCATAACCAACCTGAGGATTTTCATGTGTTGGGATTTAATTAAAAACCCAAATATTTGAATCGAGATTGAAATTTAATGTGATTAAAAGGCATGCATACCTTTACGTATTATATGATTGTTGGGACCATGATCCATGAAGAGATGATTGAGTTTTCTTTGTTTATCTTCAGACCTGTGACCTTCTTGAAATGAAATAGAATATCGGTTAATGTGTCAGTGAAGAAGATCAATCCTCTTATGAAAACCAAAATATCATAAAAAAATAATAAGTGTAAGATCCATGACTGTTCATCCACATTGATTCAACTAAGAATACCTTGTTCCATAGCATGTTTAATAAGTCTATTAAGAGCCTCCACCACTAGTAAGAAAAGGAGGGACGATAATGGACAACCCTGCCTTAGCCTGCACAAAGCTTTGAAAAATTCTGATGGCTTCCCATTGATAAAAAAATGAAAGTAGCCATTGAAATGCATGATATTACCCAGTTAATGAATTTATGCCTCATCTTGAGCTTGTGCAAACATAACCTTAAAAATGACTAATTTACATGATCATACCTTTTGATAAATCAATATTAATAGCCATGGAATCAAGGTTTTAGGTCTTTATTAATTGTAGGGTCTCCTAAGGAAGGGAAATTGTGTCATGTGTTTGTCAGTTATGGAGGAATCCAAATTTTTCTTCAAAAATAATGTTGCTCAAAATGAGCTTCAACCACATTGCATTGATTTTTGAGATGATTTTGTAAACAACACCGCAACATGCTATGGGACGAAAATCTTTATGAAACTTGGAATCTTGCTTCTTTGGGATTAAGCAAAGGAACATAGATTTGATAACCCCATGCATGCAACCTTTGCTATGTGATTATTGAACCACCTTCAAAATATCTTCTTTCATTAATTCATAGAACTGAAGAAGAACTCAATAGTAAACCCATCTAGACTTGAGATTTTTCCTTTTTTCAATTAATGCCAACACTCCACGGACCTCTTCCTATGTTACCTCTGCCTCCAGTAAATTGTTCAATTCCTCACTCATTAATGATTGGAAGAGGTTTAATACTTCCAAAGCTTCCATGATCGAGTATCCTGGAGGCTTTAAGAAGAGAGACTTAAAGTATTCAACACCCATGTTCACTTTCTCCAAGAAATAATATACCAAATTTCCTGCCTTGTCCTCTATCTCCCATATTGTGCTCTTGGACTTCCTGCTGTTAGCGAAATTATGAAAAAACTATGTGGTCTCGTTGCCTTCCTTTATCCAAAATTTTCTACTATTTTTCCTCAAAAGTTCTTCTTTGTGAGCCAATATCACTCTTTTTTCAACTTCTAATGTTCTTAAAGGTTCCAACATCTCTTGTCTGAAAAATACCTGTAACATTATTTTGGAATATATTAGCAATCCTCTCTTCAATCACTTTTAATGTTGCCTTTTTTTCAATGAAAGTTTTACTACAAGTCTTGATTTTTTATTTTATATGTTTCAAGTTGTTGGGGAATTCTACCATGTAGGAGACATGTCTATCATCTTGTAAAGTAACAGAGATGATTCGACCATCTTGATGAGATATTCTTCTTTAAGCCATGAGTTGTTAAAGTGAATGGATGGGGAATCATTTTATCATCTTTTTCCATTATGAGGAGGAATAGGTTATGGTCTGAAATTCCTCTTGGGTTGGTCCAAGTGGATATTATAATGTTAGAAGTCATGTTAGCTTCAGAGATAATTAAGTGATCTAATCCCTTCAAAAGAAAATTATTACCCAAGTGCATATTGCACCATGAGGGAGACAATTTAGTAGCAGCTACATCCATGAGTTTCCCGGAGTCCAAAAAATGGGTAAAAATGCCTCTATAGGTTCTGAACATGGCCTTGGTTTCTAGACCTCCCTTAATGAAGGGTGAAGTTTAGAATTCCTCTTATAATGATTTTATTTCCATTTAAGTACCTTGAGTTATGCAAAAAGTTTTCCTTTCCAAATAAGGACCATAAATGTTCACAACTTTTAAAATTGTATCCACTTCCTTTCACACAAGTTTGACCACTATCATGTTGAGGCAGGAGGAGGTGGATAAATTTGTGAGAGATGGATTCTAGGTTGTAACTATGCCACCTGAGAGACCAAATACATCTAAATAATAGAAAAACCATCCTTTTAACTAATGTTGTAAAATTGATCTAGCTTTAATACCAGATGGCATCGTCTCATGGAGGAGAACAATTTTTGGCTTATGAAGCTCCAATAGATGATGGAGGGTGAGTTTTTTTAGGCCCCCTTTGAAACCCCAAAGGTTGAAGTAAATAATATTCATTCAAAAGCCCTCAATGGGGATTTTCTAGCTTCGAGGCCCCCCATAATGGTCGACTGCTTAACTCTCTTAATGTCCTTTTTTGATCTCAATTGAGCCTTAGAGAGATTCATCTTCCAACCAACCTAAGAAAGCCTTGGGATTCTTCTTCCATGCCACCTCTCATGGTAGCTTCAAGCGCAGGTTCCTATACCTAAGGGCATATGAGACTCTTTCATCACTATCCCTAGTGGCCTTCAATAAATTGATTTTGGAGGAAACCCTGAATTTTGAAGGGGATAACTCAACAATTTACAAATAGGAGGAGACGTATGGAACAATAGGCATTGAAACGGGGAGAGGGTCAAGAGGAGTGGATGATACTGGGGGTATATCAACCTCAAGAACGCATAATATCAAAGGATGAAAATCTATTAAAACTTGGAAAATATTTGAATGAGAAGCAAAGTTTGGAGGGGATTATGAAATGCTTGTATATCGAAATCCCTAGGAGGCTCCTGAAAAGGACCATTGAACACAAGTGAGCAACTTGGATAGTTAATAGAAGGCTTATCCCCACCCATATACCTATTAGCCATGGAATTTTTTTACCCATATATTTTTTAGCTTCGACTTTTGCTGACAGTTCCTTTCACATTGATTGATGAGGTGTCCAACCCAACAGAAGGCAGAAAATCTAAAATAAACTCTCCAATAGGTAATGATCTATGACCATATTTTCCTTATAAGGATAGATTGATGGCATCAACAAATCCTTCTCTAATATCAAATTCAATTTCAATCCATTCTCATCTTTGGTCATCCTTTGTCAGACAATATGGTTCAAGACCTATGAACTAGCTTATACTATTACCAATTTTCTTTAGACCTTAAATATACCAAAAAACCCAAGGGTAAGCCAGTGATGATGGCCCAAATCTTCTAGAGTAAATTAGATCGCTACTTGGGTTTAAATTTATCTTCCATATTTGTTAATGAAGCCATGACATCCCCCATTGTGGATTTCTATTCAGAATTGAGAAGATGGAATTTTGGCATATAACCCTGGTAGGGTTCCCAAAATTCCTGCAACCATCCTCTTAGTGAAATCAACCTCATGGTTTTACCTACGAATCTACCAACTACTTCCTTTGATAATAACTCCAGTATTTATTTTAACCTGATCTCCTCCATGATAACCATTTTGGCATCCTTACACGTTATGATAGTCTTACCATGTCACGCTCCTCTAGGGATTGCAACATTAGGATGAACAAGGTTATGTGCGAGAGTAGTCGACAAAGGTGGGTTGATCGACAAGTAATTTTGGAAAGTGGAAATATTACCAATATCAATGTCCTTCATTTCATGATTTGATCCTCCATGTGAAAACCCGCAATATGATGGTTTGTGTTTATTAGGAAATAACTCCTCTAATGTAGGAAAAATATTATTTGGGCCACCGTAGTCCACCTCTGTTAGGTCCCTATAATACTAGTGATTCCCCCATTATTATTGTCATTGTATCCCTTATTGTTATTGTTGTGCCCCTATTGTTCCCATAATGTTATAATTGTGCCCCATAGAAGCCCATTATTGTTTTTTTTATGCCCTTATATTATTATTGTCAAGTCGACTTTGGTTATATTGTGACCCCTTAGACTCCTATATATAGAAAGGAGGTTTTGTCATTTGTATCATCCAAGAATTGTTCATTTGTGTAATTTAAAGGAGGTTGCCCCTCGAAGAGTCTGATTTCTAAGTCATTGATCTATATTTTCTATATTTTTGTGAGCTCATTTCATAACATTTGGTATCAGAGCTTTGAATTCTAGGGTTTCGCTACTCCAAACAGGTCTTCGTGGAATTTTCGCTATAACTTTTTTCTACGATGTTTAAGATGATAAAAGAAATACCCATTTAAGAAGAAAGCGTTCTAAACCTCAGGTCCAAACTTAAGATATTGTCTCGCTATATTTTCATAGATATGACCTGTGGAAGTTAGGGTTTTTGCAAGCTCTAGAATTCCATCTCAAATAGGTCATCGTGGCATTTTTGCTATAATTTGTTTTCTAAGAAGTTTTAGATTCCGAAATTAAAAGCCATTTGAGACGAAATTGTGATGAAGCTTGGGCCCAAACTTCAGATTTTTATTCGCTATATTTTCGGCGATACGGTCTGTTATCACTCCAGGAAACTATCCTAGGTTGCAGATTGGAGATGCCAGGTAACATATAATCTTCAATATTGTTCTCTGAACTATTGGAATGAATGATGGTTTGGATCAAACTAGATAACCATTTCAGCTTTGTTTTTACTCAAGATATGCATGAACACCCTTAGCTTTCTAAGGCTTTAGACCACTAATGTTCAGTAGTTTGTAGATTCAATGGATGGATGGAGAATACTAACCATACCGACAGATGCATATATATAAACACATATGAATGGCTAGCTATAGGCAGTAAATGAAGAATACTGACCATACCGACAGATGCATATATAAAACACATATGAATGGCTAGGTACAGGCAGTAAAAGAAGCTTGCAAATCTAATTTATCAAAGCAGAGTTAAGATGACAGTTATCTGGCCTTAGACACAAAAGAAACATGAACAACCTATTCAAGTGCAAGCTTATAACAAAAGAGAAAATGGACATTGAACATATAACAACAAAAGAAGCTTATATTTTCTAGAATGAAGATGAGAAGCTTGAGTAGCAAAGTATTAATAGTCTCCAGGAGTTGAACCCTTGTTACATCTTTCTTTCAGCCTTTTATAGGCCTTTTACAATGCTCTTAAGCTCTTCAAAGGCTCAGAGTGTCTTAATCTATCCTTCTTGTCTTTTCAACAACCCGATGCAATGACTAGGCATGCATGGGCTTGGGGGTTTCTTCTTCTGACAGAAGAATAACACATTCAGATATTTTGGGTAGTTTTTTACGTTGTCTGGGAGCTCTCTCGTGCCAGAGATGCCCCACGATGTTTGTTTTGATGAGATACACTGGGCTGTTGATCCATGATCATTTGTTGTTGTGGCTATGTTGCACTGTGGCCCTTGATGTTTCTGTTTGTTTTGGACAACCTGCGCATGTTGGGCTGTCACTTTTCCCCTTCCAGCCTTCTATCACTATCTTGAAATGGTTATTCGAGCCTCTGTTTTCCATTTAAAATGTTTAATAATGAGTGTTTTCTGTTTTACATAGAAAACACTGCAATACTGTAAAATCCCGTCAATATCTATTCCTTTCGGAATTCAAAAGTTCTTAAACATGGCATATATTTCTATCAGGTCTGCCCTTTGGGTCACTGTCGCCTATCATAGATGGCCTAGTCCCTTACTCCCTTTGTATATTGAAATACTTGAAAAACATGGGAAATACATGAAAATTGGCCTTTGGCAGACTTCAAATATTATAGATTTCATTCCCGAACCCTTTCGAGTCCGGGACTCATCACAATCAGCGGTGACAAGCTTCCCTTTGTATTTCATTAAATAACGAAATACGCGATAAATGCATTGAAAATTGGCTTTCCCTGGACCTAAAATATTATGTATTTCATATTTATAATGCCGTCGGGTCCGACTCATCAGGTCGCCCATATGGATGTGTAAAGGCTCCGCCCCTTGGTGCTGCTCTGCCGTAATATAGCGATGCGATCCTATCGCAATCGCTTATCGCTTATGCCCAGGGCCCATGTGCTAGCGCTCTTTATTTTTCCTGATTGTGATATCGCGATGCGACGTGGGTCGTTGATCTGCGTGCTTGATCGATGGTCCACGTTGAATCGTCAATCACCATCGCAAGTTCTGCCTGGTCTACATCGATACCTTCTGGTTTCCTCCACCGATTCAACCCACTGATCTGATCGTCAGAGATTGCTGATCGGTGATGGCTTCCGCCCAGCGCGAAGTCCTCTCTACTTGCCGATTTGCGATTTGCCGCTTAGATCTAGGCTGTTGATCGGCCAGATCTAACGGCTGCTGTGAATTATACTGTTCAAGCCTGCAATACTTGGTTTTTCATTGTTCTTCTTTGGTTTTTGCCTCCCAATGGTGATTTTCTGCCCTTCCAAGGGCTCTTGGCATGCGACTGTTGGGATTTTTAAATGATCCTTAGGTGAATTTTGAAGCCTTCAATAGTGTTAAAAAGCATGTTTGAATCCATTTTCGGGTCATTTGCCCGCAAGGCTAACACTGGATCCTTCTAGGGATGAAATCCTCCCTATGAGGTTTCAAGAATCACAGATCAATGCCTTTCTTGTAAAAACAACATCAAACCTTCCTCCTAGTGTTGCATTGGGCATGGAGTCTATTTTGCAATGAAATAAAAACTGGAAAAAACATATTTACAATACCAAGGCTTTAAAGCCTTAAATGAAATAAAGTTTCAAAAACTGTGCATTTATTGGGCCATCAAAGACTTGTAAACGCCTATTAATTTGATCCTCCTCTTCAAAAACTTTGCAGCATTTGACTTTGTTAGGCAGAGATGGTCTATATTTCACCTCATCTTTGTGTGTTTTCGGCCTTAGATGTTTTTCTTTGAAGGTTATGTTGACCTAAAAAGTTAATATGAAAGATGAATCAATACATTCCTATGTGGGGGACACAAGGATTAGACCTGCTCCTGCAGCTTCCTTAGAGAAAGCTCCATCAAAGGACATGTCCCAAATTTGTGGGCCTGCTTCCTCTGTGATCTGGCCAACTGGTTTTTTAAGATGCATGGAGGCCAACTGAGATTCTTCAACCTGAAGAAAATAAGCTCCAAAATCAGTGTCTACAACATAGATGGGATGATTAATGGGATTCCTTTCTTCACTGATTATATAAGCCAACTGAGCTTCTCTGTATAACCTCCTGCTTTCACCTCCAAAAACTGGGACAATAGCATAGGATAGATCATTTTGCAATGTTCCACTTAATCTCTTGATCCAGCCTTTGGAAAGCAACATGCCAAACTTGGGGGGGGACATCTGTTACCATAATATCCATCATCATGCTTTTCATGGGCAACCGAGACAAAGTGATGGCTAGGTCCTTGATTAATCCCAGACATTTCACCTTTCTAGAGTTAAAAGAAAACAGGTCATGATAAGGCTTGCTAATGTCAAGACCCAATTTATCCATGACAACCTTGGGCATTAGATTATGGCTAGCTCCAGTGTCCAGAAGGCAATTGTGAAGGATTTTATCATGAATAGACAGAGAAACATAGAATGATGGGGAGATGTCCTCACAATTTTCAATCATTGGGTTGAGAATAACAATTGGTTGGTCATCTTATAGATTTACATAGTCAGTGGAGGCTTGGATGGCTTTAGGCTCAAGAGCCTCAAGGATAGATTTCTTGAAGGAATCATTCTTCACTAGTTCAATTAGACACATAAGTATTCTTAGCTTCTAAATTTATGATTGAAAACTGAAAGAAGAAGGAGACTTGTCAAGGCCTCTTACCTCATGAGCTAGAGCTTTGAGGATGATGGGATCAATTGTCAGTTGCTTCTACTTATTAGCTTGCTGTACTGTAGGGACAATAACTCTTTGAATAAGTTCTTCCTTGGCATTATTGATCTTTGACCTCAGATTATATCTTTGTTGCTTTTCAGTTTGTAGAACAGCTTCACCGTCCCACTCTTGGCTGATCTAGTCATTAAATAATGACTTTTCATAGGTAGCTAAGGTCAAAAAGGGGTCACTGCCTTTGTCTTTCATACAAGGGATCTCATCATCTTCTTCAAATTGCTCTTCCTCCATGACTGCATTCTGAAAAGGGGGCTTTAGCCTTTGGTCTTCATTGGCATCTTTGCTTCTTTGCAAAATCTACAACTACTCATTTGCTCTTCTATATGGATTTGGATTTGGAGGAGCAAAGGTGTTAGGAACTCTTCCTTTCCCATGGTGCTGATCAACCTTTAATTTGGAGATCTCGGAGGCTAATGAATCTATCATCTTGGTCATTTTATCGATCTTGGGATCTGAAGGTGATGAAGATTCGCCCCTCTATATTCTTCTATCAACATTTTTGTTGAGCTTCTCTACAGCCACGATGTTTGATTCTACTTCCAAGGCTGCATCCTGCATATCAGCCAAAGTAGCACATTGCCTCTCCCTCAACAGTAAACAGAAGTCAGAATCAAAGGCACTGGCATAGATTAGTCTAGCAAAGGTAGAAGTGGGTTTTACTTCAACTAGTATCTTGCTGTACATACGGTTAAATCTCTTATTGAAATCAGATAGCAACTCACCATTTTACCTCTTTAAGTTCTTAAACTAAGTGTGGTAATAGAGAAGATCCTTCTTATCCCCCCAATGCTTTAGAAATGAATCATCTAAAGCCTCAATATCTGCTATAGATCTTGGGGTCAGTTCTCTAAACCATTTCCTAGCCTCTCCATCTAGGCTTTGGACAAAGACTCTCGTCCAGACATCATCTTCATTAATGCCGAGGTTATCAACATAGCTATAGAATGATTTAAGATGTTCTTCAGCTGAAACACCTTCAGTCCCAGTGAACTTAGGCATATACTTCTGATACTCTCTAGTTGGCATGGAATTCAAAGGAGTGGGCAGTATTAGAGGTCCATACCTAGCAGCTATGATTCTTTCCATTTTGGTAGGTGCTTGTGGGCCTGCCATAGATTTGGTGGCTATAAGAGTACTGGCAATCTGAATGACAGAGGGCTGAGGAGGGATTGATAGGACTAGAGGAGTATGATGGACAGGAGGTGAGGTTTCCTTTGGGCTTACAACAAAAGGAGAACCTAAATAATAAGGAGCTTTATGAATCTCTGAGATTTTTTCTTTGCTGCTAGTATTAGAAGCTATACTCTCAACATGTATTTGTTCTATTATAAGATTTACTTGAAGAGATATAGAATATTGTTTAGATTTACCTGAACCTGATGCTCCTTTCTGTAATGCCTTTCTTTCTTTGATGATTTTTTCAGGGTTAGGTACTAGGTCAGCTTGTGACTTTTGAGGATTTCTCCGAGTATGCCTCACAAACTAAGCCAAAACTATGAAGTGGAGTCGCCAAGAGGTTCGACCTCTAGTAGAGTAGCTAGATAGATGATTACAACCAAAAAATTGCCCAGACTTTGTATATCATCAAAGTTGGATATGTGTCGTCTCCCAGGGAAGCTGAGCTTCAGTTTCCTCTCCCCGACAATGACGCCAATTATGTTATCACTCCAGGGAACTCTCCTAGGTTGCAGATTGGAGATGCCTGGTAACATATAATCTTCAATATTGTTCTCTGAACTATTGGAATGAATGATGGTTTGGATCAAGCCAGATAACCATTTCAACTCTGTTTTTAATCAATACATGCATGAACACCCTCAACCTTCTAAGGCTTTAGACCACTAATGTTCAACAGTTTGTAGATTCAATGGATGGATGGAGAATACTAACCATATCGGCAGATGCATATATATAAACACATATGAATGGCTAGCTATAGGCAGTAAATGAAGAATACTGACCATACCGGAAGATGCATATATAAAACACATATGAATGGCTAGGTTAAACGCTGAGCCACTAGGAAGAAAGGGGATTACATTATTTTAGCATTGCACATATTCCATAATTGTGCAGACCATTTAAGAATGAGATTTGAGAGCATGAAGAAAAATATTTTGTAGCAACCAATATAACCACAATGTCATAGACAACTCTAACGTGAACTATCATTACTTTACATTTACATTTTCATAATTGAAAAAAAGAAAATAAATCATAAACCTCACTTTATAGTTAAGTTTTCTCTTATTTTAAATTTCCTAAAATATATTTTGGGTTCATTATGTAAATAATATATTTATTTGTTTTAAAATAATAAATAAATTAAAACAATAATCTAATAATA
>APFE031422782.1:114898-146147 GCA_000404065.3 Pinus taeda
TATATATGAAGTTGGTATAACACAACCAAGCTTGGTTATCAAGTCCTAAAGGAAGATCGGTTAAGTGGTCCACTAGCATGGTGGTGGTGTTTCCTGTGGAAATATAATGGTCCCCTCAAGCATAAGTTAGTGTTGTGGCTCGCTTTGTCTAATAAACTTCTTACATGGGACAATTGTTTAAAGAGAGGATGGTTAGGCTCGGGTTGGTGCTCTCTTTGCAAATCAAATGAAGAAACCATACATCATATTTTCATTCATTGTTCGTTTTCCCAACAGGTTGGTCATTGGCTAAATCTTTTCTTAACCCTACAATTGCTTCTTGATTTAAAGAATCTTTGGATGGGTGCCTACAAGGATTATCAAAAGATACATTAGTCTTGACTTTCTTGGCTTCCCCTGCAGAGTATGTTCACTTTGTCTAGTGAGCTAGGAACATGGCCATATTTTAGGAAAAACGTATTCTGTGGAGGTTGTTTCAATTATTATAGAACATAGATACAAAAATTTCAAGGATGAGATTAAGAATAAAAAGCAAAGAATTCCTATGATGCCTGATTTGGATAAATCAATTCCTTGGGACTTTTTCGATGGAGCCAACCAAGGTGATCCTCCAATATGCAGAGCAGGTGCTATTTTGTTTCTCAATAGACATTTATCATTATCATTAAGTATGCACTTGATTGAGGCACAAATATGAGGGTTGAATTTTCAATCTTATGGCATTAATTTTTGTGGAAAATCTAAAGAAGGTGAAAAAACTTCAAATCTTGGGAGACACCAAACTCATAATGGATTGGGGAAATGATCGAGTTGGTATTGTTGCCTTGAATCTTGCTCATATTATTTAGGGGGCAAAACACAGCATGAGAAATATGGAATAGTTCACTTGCGATCATATTTATAAGGAACTAAATTCCCTAACAGACTGGCTATTTAAGGAATCTCTATAGATTTGTCCTAGAGTTTTGGAATACCATGGGGTTGTGAATGAGCAACTTGTAGGAGTTGTTTCCCAACAACTCTAATTTGAAGTTTTTCTTTGGACAATATTTTTTAAGCCATATGGACTAGCACACGTAATTCTTCATTCTGTAAAATTTTGTAATTATTTTTGTAAAACTATGAACAAACCCTTTTTTTTTGTAAAACTATAGGTTTCCAGAAAGATACAAACCCAATTTTTGGATCAGTGACAAGATCATACCTTTGCCTGGTCCTCACATTGTATATTTTTATCTTTGGAAATATAAACATTTTTTTCCAAGAGAAAAATATATATGATGTTAAAATTGGGTTTATCTTAGGTGGTTGGGAAAAATGAATGAAATTTTCCCCACTGAAGTTCAATTCTCACAAGCGAAATGATAGATGTAGAAAATTTTGATAATTTTGAAAAAAACATATGAAATTGATATTATTATTTATTCACTCAAAAAAAACTTTGCCCCAACTTTAAAATATGCATACACATTGCAGTGAAACACAATTTATATTATGTTTGATATATTTGGAATTTGTGTTTATAATTTTATTGTTATTTAATTATATTTTAAATATATAAATGAATTTAGTATCTAAAAAATTTGAGACAATTATATTATAATTATAATTTATAATTTCTGTAATTTTCAAATTTTAAAGCAAAATGAAAAAATTAAAAAAGAATTAAACCACATCTTTATTCAAATATTTTCAGAATTTGATAATATAAGTTTTGGAAGATTAAAGTTATAATTTCAGGTTTTAAAATAAAAATAAAACAAACTACATTTTTATTCAAATATTTTAGAATTGATAATATAATTTTTGGAAGATTATAAATTTGTATTATTAAAATTATATCTTTATAGAAATTTAGCTTTCTAAAAAACCTAAAACATCAAAATAATTTTGTTTTTCCACTATTTTAAGTAAGTGTTATCGCATGTTCATAGGTTTTGGATAGATTGGGTACTCTGTGAAGATATTGTTTGATGTGAAGTCACTGATTCAATTACACACCTTTATTGGGTGATATATTGGACATGATAAAGATATAATCCCACCAAACCTACAAAAAAAAATAAACCATAAAATATCACTTTTCCAAATTTTCTCTAACATTTTATAATAAAATAATCTAAACAAAATAGATATTTTAAATTTGAAATTCTTACTACATAAAACCATAAAAATTAATAACCAATATTTAATAAACCGTAAGCCCATTAATCTAGTCAGACCATATATATCTACGGCTAAATAATACCGCTAAAAAATATACGTAAATAATATACTTTTTTAAATCTAACCTAAAACATATAAAGTAAAAAATATGTTACCACCGTAAAGATTGCTCTCACCAAATTGATTATCATTGTGTCATCGTCGTGCATTGTACTCTTTCTTTGTTTTCAGTCGTGGCCTTCCAAAAAAATATTTTCACAGAACTTATCCACCGCCACGCGAAAAGCTTCATTTCCTTGAAATTCACGGCATTTTATCTTCCTCATCCTCCATTTTTGTTTGGAAACGCTTTTTTATTTGGCAACGCAAACTTATAAGAGCTTACGGTAAACAGTTTACTATTTGGGATCGGAAAAAAAATGTTTTTTTTAAGATTTTGATGAAATTTTGTGGAAATGTTTGGAAATCTAACTTATAACATTTAAGTTTCAGAATTTTAGGTATTTTAGAATTTTGAAAAAGTTAAATTTATTTTTATTTTTATTTTTTGGAAATCTAGGTTATAATTATCAAATTTTAGACTGTTAAAGATTACATTGTGCGTGCTCCTGCTCTGCAACAGCAAACTGTTCCAGTGCGTCCCAAGCATTTGTGCCCATCCGTCTGCCTAGCCTCATCAATGGAGGCTAGCGGGGACCCTGATCCCCCTCTTTCGCTGCCTCCGGAGGTGTTAGCCTTCATATCAATGATAGCTGCTGGTCCAAAGCACCCACCCTCAGCGTTTCAACAAAAGTTCGTAAAGAAACTGGACATGATTCCATCGGTAGCCCTACCAGAAGAAGAAACTTGTAAAGCTGTGTTGAACCTTGCGGAGAGAGGCCTTATAGGTCAGTTCACTGGCCTCTGGCCATCTCCCAAGTCGGTGGATGAATGGACCCAAAGGAATTGGAAGCCTTTGATCAAAGAAGGAGTTAAAAGTTATTTTGTAGGCAAGGGTTTCTTTGTGTTTGTCTTTGAAAACCCAGAGGACAGAGGTTTAATCTTTAGAAATGGACCGTATTTCATGGGGCCCCAGAGTTTTTACCTGAACAAATAGTCCCCTGATTTTGATCCCACCCAGGACATACCCTCTGCTGTCCCAGTCTGGGTTAGGCTCCCACATTTGCCTCTTCATTGCTGGAACCAAAAATCCCTACAGATCATAGGTAATGCACTGGGAAAATACATAGATCAGGCATCGAGAAAGGACCAGTACTCATGTGTCTGTATCTGTGTAGAAGTGGACCTAGAAGAGGGGTTACCGGAAGCTATCAAACTCACTGTAGCTGGGTGGACGCATGTCCAGGAGTTGGACTACGAACATTTACCCTTTAAATGCAGACATTACCATGGCCATGGCAACTTTGCAAAGAATTGTAAAAAGAAAGCAGAGGAGCAAGCAAACAAACAGAATGGGGAACAATGGACCCTAGTCCAGAAGAATGTAACTTCAAAAAAAGGCACAGGCAAAGGCAACATGGATGGAGGCCCTAACAGTGCCAAAGCTAACCAGGAAACACAAGTAAATCCAAAAGGGAGAAACAATGCTCAGAACAATCAAGTTACCTTGCCCTAGGAGAATGAGGCAGACACTCCACCTTCAAACAAGGAGGAAAGGGAAGCAATCCAGACCGAGGCCATCCAAGGCAATCCCTCCAATCCCTCATATGCAGAGATAGCAAGGAAAAAACCAGTTGAAAGCTCTGGTTCCTTGGAGGATGAAACCTAAGAGCGACAAACAAAAAAAGCTGGAAGGAAATCCTGCAAAGAAAAGAGGGAGGAGGAGGCAGAAAGACTCAAAACACAAGGAAGCCAAGCAACCATAGAAATGTCTATTGGGCGAAATATCAGACCAAGGCCTTCCAAGGGAGGCCTCAATACTCCCTCAAGTAAGTAATGAATCTTGTCTCTTGGAACTGTAGAGGATTGGGGAATCCCTCCAAAATAGAAGCAGTTAAGGATCTTATGAAAGCAGAGCCCTCAGATATCCTCATGCTCCAAGAGACCAAAATAGAAGGCCAAGCCCTTCTAGAGATCAGCAGTTCAAAGTGGAATAAAAAGGCAGGCAAAGCTGTCAGCTCAAGGGGAACTTCTGGAGGGCTGGAAACTCTCTGGAACGATGATCTTTTTCATTTGAAAAACCATAAGGAAACACAACACTGGATCCACACGGAATTGATGCACAAAGCAAGTAAGTTGTCTATTTCCCTTTTCAATCTTTATGTTCCAGTTTCTTATTATGAAAAGCGAGAACGCTGGAACTCCCTTTCAGCCTTCTTGGAGTAGTCATCCCCCAATAATATCATCATAGCAGGGGATCTCAACATCATCATGAAAGCAAAAGAAAAGAGGGGGGGGATAAGCAATAGAGATCCCATGTTAGACGAGGTGGAGGAACTCTTTCAACGTTGGGATCCTCTGAACTTCAATCCTATCAGAGGCATTTATACCTGGTCCAATAACACAGTGGGATCAGATCACATCTCAGCACGATTAGATAGATTCATGGTACAAAGCTCCATAATGATGAACAAAAAGATAATCATCACTAAAATCCTGCCTAAACTTGCTTCTGATCATAAGCCTATTCAGCTACTCTTGGAAGATGAAGAATAACTGGGGCCTATACCATTTCGGTTCAGCCCTCTATGGATCGAGAAGGAAGGTTATATAGAGATAGTGAAGGCAGCTTGGGCCAAAACTTTCAAGGGATCCCCAAGCTATGTCTAGGAGCAAAAATTGAAAGCCACTAAGCAGGCTCTGAAGAACTGGATAAAGAGACTAGCTCCCTCTCCTACTGAGCAAAGAAAGGAGTCAGTCCATTCATTACAGACTCTGCAAATAGAGATGGAAAACAAATATATCACAACTGAGTTGCTGGAAAAAGAAACAAAAGCTCAACGTTCTGCTCACCAAACTTTCAGAAAGGAGGAAGAATATTTTCGACTAAAATCTAGAAGTTTGTGGTTGAAGGCTGGAGACCAAAACACCTCCTTCTTCCACAGACAATACAGAGTGAGATTGACAAGGAATCACATAGCAGAAATAAAAACAACAGAGGGCACTGTTTGCAAAGGCTTTAACCAAGTCAAAGCAGCCACTGAAACCCACTTTAGGAATCTTTACAGAGAAGAAACCAACAGAAATAATGAGGAAGTCGTTGATTTCATCGCCAACATTCCTTCTCTTATTAGCCTTGAAGAAAACGCAGCTCTCTGCAGGCCAATTACGGAGGAGGAAATCATAAATGTTATCTGGTCCATGGACACAGATAAGGCTCCTGAGCTTGATGGATTTACAATCCATTTCTACAAGTCTTGCTGGCATCTTATCAAAGCCGATCTCTGCAAAATGATAGGCTGGTTCATGAAAAAAGCCAAGATAGGCGGAGGAACCAAATCCACTTACCTTGCTCTAATCCCCAAAGACACCAATCTGGAGACATTCGCAAGATTCAGGCCCATTTCGCTGTGTAACGCGTCATATAAAATCCTGGCTAAACTGCTAGCAAACCGGATCAAGCCGCTGTTAAAAAGACTGATCTCCCCTCCTCAAGGCGGTTTCGTGGAAGGCGGGCATATTCTAGATAATGTAATCCAGGTACAGGAGATCATTCACTCTAGCAAGCAGCGGAATGAAAAAGCATGTTGATTAAATTAGACATGGCTAACGCCTTCGACAGAGTGGACCAGTCTTTCCTCAGCAATGTCCTGCTCTCATTTGGCTTTTCGACCGAATACGTAAATCTCATAAAAGCTTGCATCGACAAACCATGGATCGCCCCTTTAGTCAATGGCCGCCCTACAAATTTCTTCCAATGCCAAAGAGGCATCAGGCAGGGATGCCCCTTCTCCCCATTCATGTAGATCATAATGGCAGATTCCCTCAGTCGAAAACTCACTGCAGAAAGACTAAACGGCAATATCCCGGGTCTCAAACCGTCCCATGGAGCTGAAGCCCTGAACCACGCTCTATTCGCTGACGATTCCCTTCTCCTTGGCGGAGCCTCCATCAGAATCGCCAAAGCCATAAACGCAGTTCTCAAAAGTTATTGCAGAGCCTCAGGGGCATTAATAAATGAGAATAAAAGCAAAGTTTTTAGCTGGAATATAGATCAGAGGGAGCTCTCTGGTAAAACCACTCTTCTCGGATTCAAAGGACAAGCAACATGGGATAGATTCAAGTATCTGGGCCTTCCCATCATATCAGGGGCCAATAAAAGAACGCTATGGAGTGAAATAATTTCGAAAATTAAAACAAAAATTGCAGTGTGGGGAGGCTATTGGCTGACGAAGGGAGGCAAAGTAATTTTAATAAAAGCCATGCTGTCGGCGCTACCAATCTATCAGGCAGCGTTTCTCCTAGCACCAAGAAATGTGTCGGAGAAAATATCCAAACTGCTTAGGGACTTCTTGTGGCAGGGAGGAAAGGGAAATGAAAAAAAAATTCATCTGGTGAATTGGGATGTGGTGAAAAAAACAAAGGCAGAAGGAGGGCTGCAAATTAGAGATCCAGCTCTTGTCAATTTAGCGCTGGGAGGAAAGATCTTGTGGAAGTTGATCCACGAGCCCTCCCACCCGGTTAGTGTATTGCTATGCACTAAGTACAGACCCAACAAATCCCTCAGTAATATTCAGAATGAAAATACAGTCAACAACACACACGTGTGGAAACTTTGTTGCAGGAGCAGCAAGTTCTTCAACAAACATGTTTATAGGATCCCCGGCAATGACAAACACACCCACCTGTGGCTTGACAATATTATGGGGAAAGAACCTTTGGAGAATAAGGAGGACATAACTGATCTCAGGCACTGGTTGAAGCAAGCGGGAGTCAACACCATATATGAGCTGTCAAACTGGGATCATCGTGGAGATTGGGCAGGATGGGATTTTCATGGAGTCTCAGCCCGATTATTCCACCAACAAACCCTGCTTGAAGATCTGTTGGAGGAAGCAGCCCCTGTCAACAGATCCATGAAAGACAAATGGGGTTGGGGTCAGTCCGGAGTCTAAACCAAAGCAACGGGATACAGAGCATTGAAGGCCTCAAGAATTAGTAGACAAACTTCGGCTTTTTGGAAGAATGTCTGGGATCCCCTAGCCCTACCAAAAGTGAATTTCTTCTTTTGGACCCTGGCTCATAATAAACTCCTAACTGGTGATAACTTGGAAAGAAGGAATATATCAGGGCCGCATAGATGTGTGTTATGCAACAACAATTATGAAACAACCCAGCACCTTTTCTTGGAGTGCAATTTTGCAAAAGAGGTAGGGGGAATTATTTTGCATGAATTTCAGATTATACTTCCTTCACAAATCTTTGTTGCAGAACTCTACGCCACATGGAGTCGATTCTATTCCCAGTACATCCCTTCCAAATCATTCTGGAGTAAAATTTGGACAGCTATCCCAAAATATGTTTGTTGGCAGCTGTGGCTGGCTCGAAATCAGCAAATTTTCAGAGAGATGAGGCACTCTCCTCTGCAAGTAGCAGCAAAAGCTAAATCCTTTCTCCTGGAAGCAGCCCAACAACAATATTTCAAAGAAGACTCAATGCTACTGCCAGAAGAAAAAAGATGGCTAGGCCCGTTAGAGCCCTGCTCGCATAAGCAGCTCCTCTCTCCACAAAAGGCAAATCAGGGCGCATAAGAGATGAAGATGACAAATTCCAATCATGGTGGCGGTCACAAAACTTAACCACAATTTTCTTCGATGGAGCATCTAAAGGTAATCCTGGAGCTGCTGGTGCTGGGGGGGTCATCTACTCTTCGGATGGGACTTCAAAAGACTGTTTCAGCTAGGGGTTAGGCCGGAAATCTAACAATCAAGCAGAGATCCTTGGGCTACTCAAAGCTTGCCATATTGCAAGAGATAAAGGTGCCAAAGTCCTCCAAGTCTTCGGAGATTCAGAGTTAATAATAAAAAACCTAAAGCTGGGAAATTTATTTAGTAATGCCAGCCCCAATAAAATACTGGACAAATTGAAGAGAGTTCTCCTAGACTTTAACACATGTAAGTTTTTATCATATTCTTAGAAAGTCAAACAGTGAAGCTGATCATATGGCAAACAAAGGCAGCTCTTTGATGAAAGGACTGCTAATTGTAAACAATGAAAGCATTGTACAAATGCCCTGAAAATCTAGCAAAACATAATCAATAACAGTTGGAAATCTGCGATGTAATAGGAGCCGCTTGGGCAAAGACCCAAGATTTTTTCAAAAAAAAAAAAATCATAACCGTTTTAGGAAAAAAAAAAAAAAAAAAACTATCAAATTTTAGAATTATAAGTACTCCTTATAGGAAGATGAGTTTGGATCTATTTCAATCATTAAAAAATTTCTTTTGAAATCCAAGTTATAACTGTTAAGTTTCAGAATTTCAGGTGCTCCAAGATCTTGAGGACGTTAAATCTATTTCCACTATTAATTTTTGGAAATCCAGGTTATATAGCTATCAAATTTTAGAATTTTAAGTTTGAAAATCCAGGGTATAGCTATCAAATTTCAGAATTTTAAGTGCTCCAAGTCACGAAGATGAATCCATTTCCATCATTAAAAAAAAATCCACTCTCAATTTTAGATTTTATTGAAAAAAATTAGCTTGATTCTAATAAGAAAATCACCATATAAACAAAATTGTTGCCTGCCTATACAAGTCTCACCCTTATTGCATCATTTTTACACCCTTGTTACATCATTTGCATGAACGACTACATCCAAAGAGCTTAGAAGCTAGCGATATTCCAACATTGCAGTGACATTACCCTTTGTCTTTGCAAGGAGAGTGCACAAAATATTGCATACACAATGTGGCGATATATCATATAAATGAAATAATAGTACTGATGTGATGCAGTTGCCTCACTTGTAAGATATTCATAAAACTGTTACAGGCAAAATATGAAGTAAACTTTCGACATCTAAAACCTACAAGTAGTTATTAGCAAGTAAATTTTAAGCACGATGCACTAAATCAATGATTAGCTCAATCCTTTTTCATCTTCTCCGTTAAATATCATTTTATTCTCATCCAACTGTCAAGATGAAAGGAACTAAGCCAATCATTGGTTTAGTGCATGGTGCTTAATATTTGTCGTCATTAACATAACATAATTTTTTATTATTGAAAATTGCACAAATACTCTTTCTATAAGACATGCACAAAACTGCTAGGGGAAAATCCGAAGTGGATCTATGTTATCCAAAATCTGCAAAACAGTCTTTAGAACAACACAACATAACTTACTAGAAGGTGCACATGTACTCTGTTCTTGAGGCACCCATAAAAACAATGGACATAGTCAATAAACATTGAAATACCTAGTCTGTCCAGATTACAAAATTAACATTTAAAACACCAGCGTAACATGGCTTCTAGCCAATAATCTAACCCACTGACCTCGTGGCACTATATCCAATTTGAAAAGTGGGTTTACTTGTAGCTATATTTATGATGGAATTAAGGGCAGATTCAACTTTGAGAATTGCTAAATCCCATTGTTGACAGTTGCCACCCACTAAGCACCTTAATAAATTTCCAAGCACCTGTTCATATCCCAGTTTGATAGGGAGTTTGGGGTCCGGGGTGGTACGCTGAACTGAATTTCATTGTAGCTTAATATTCAATTTTTTTGCCACAAGCCCCTCCAAAATTTTTGTCGAAGAATTGTGTGTCCTTATCATTGGTCAGGTTATAGTTTTTGGAATACCACGTAACCATACTATTAGCAAATGTGTCGCTTTGCTTGCATCATTTGTCTTTCTATGAAATGGGCCATTTTGAAACAGTGGTTGGCACTAGTGTTCAAAATTGAACACATCAGAGCCCATCAAGAGGCCTCTAGCACGTCAAAGAAGTGCCCAACAAATTTACACATGAAAAAAAAAAATTTGATTTATACAGGTTATATATATATATATATATATTATAGATTAAAAAATTTCCTATGGAGTGTTGACAGTCTGCCACACATTTTTGAAATTTTCGGTTATCTAGTACACCCGGGCCTGGTTGCAAGTTGCAATTTGCCTTGTTCTTTGACTGAGACACTGATGTTACACGTATGGAATCTAATGTCTAGGGTACGCAGACGACAATAGGTTGTTACAACATTAAAGAAAGCATAATAGGTGATGGTCCTGGATGTTGTTGCAACTTGCATTGTCAAGCCAACAACCATAATGCGACATTGATATTTTTCCCTATGGAGGATTTTCCTATGATGGCAACATCAAAGTCAGATTGTGTCTTATTTTAGTGCAATAATTTGTAGATCCTTTCTGCGGTGATTAAATAGGAACCTTACAATGAAAAATCAATCAAGGAATTCTTGTTCAGTTTTAAGAACATTGTGAGATCTGAAAGTGGTAGTCTCTAATCAACTACAGATCAACCTAAAGGAGGTAAGAACTGTAGATTCAAATTGATTATGTGATATGCTAAAACAAAGACATGAATCTACTCTACTCATCAGCGGAAACAAAAATTGATTGATGAAATCACTAAGTAAAAAAGGAAGAATTTCAATTGCACATAACACAATATTTTTCTAGGGAATACAACTGCTCAAAACCCTGACTATCTATATTGCATTAACTAGAAGATCTGAGAAGAAAATACAATGCTTGTTCAAACCGAACAATTCCCACACAAGTAGAATCTATCTCTCTGCCTCACAAGTCGGCTCAAGCCAACACTTAGCCAATTCTATTGCCTGCCAAGCCCCTACTTCCTTGCCCAATTCATGAAATAATTAGTCCATATTTAATTGGGAAAATCCCTCACCATAATTGCGAAATCCATCATAGGCCTTCTACTGATTGCATGCACCATCTGTACAACTCAGAAAATTATACAACTGATAGTACATTGTCCCTAAACTCTAATCTCAACTAGGTCTTCATCTAAACTGACATGCATGAGTTATTTATGAGTGAATCTTCAATTAACTGGTGGAGCAGTGAAGCTGCACTGGTGCATGTCCCCACTACTAGACCTCCTACTAGTTCCTTCAACACTTGGAACTAGCTTAACTGGCTATAACTCAATTAAGCTAAGTTAATTAATTATAACTCAAAAAAACTCAACTTGGGCCCCTAAAATTTATGGATCACTCTACATGACTCTAGATAGACTTCCAACTCGAATTTCCTAAGCCAACTAAGTCAAATTAACTTAGTTAACTATTACAAGTTGCAATGAGAATAGAATTTTGATTTAATTCAAGGACAAATTAAATTAGGTTTTCTTCTTGCTATTTTTAACACTCCCTCTCAACAAGAAAGGGATTATCTGCTACCATGATCCTGCCTCTGTTAAACTAGAATTTGCATCTTAACAAAGCCTTTGTCAAAATATTTTCATCCTACTCCTCTGTGGGAATGTACTCCAACAACATAATTCTCCTTTGCACACAATATCGAAGATTTGTTACCGATATCAATATGCTTGGACCGACCATGAAAAAATGGATTTACAGATAGTTTGATACAACTTTGATTTTCAAAGTAAATCACATTTGGATCCATCCATTGACCAAACAAACCAACAAGCATCTTCCTCATCCGGATAACCTCACAAGTTTCTTGACTAGTAGCCATGTACTCTGCTTCTGCTAAACTGAGTGCAACTAATCTCTGTTTCTCGATGTACCAAGAAACAATTGTTGACCCAAAACTAAAGATCCCACCTGATGTGCTCTTCCTGTCGGATGGACTCCCTACCCAATTTGCATCGATGAAGCCTTAAAGCTTCACTCCATCTATCTGTATGTACAAAATACCATGCTGAGTAGTTCCTCTGAGGTATCTAAACACATGTTTGTTGCCTTCCAATATAACTTGGTCGGCTTAACCATTTCTTGACTAAGTTGGTTAACTACATAATACATGTTTGGTCGTGTGTTCACCAAACACATGAGTGAACCCACAAGCTGCTTATAAATAGTAGTTTCCACTATTTCACCGGAAATAACAACCTCCTTCCTCCAGTTACCAGCTAGAGGAGTCTCCATGGGATTACTGCTCTCCATGTGGAATTTCTTGAGTATCTTGTTGGCATACTTTCCCTAAGAGACAAATAGTTCTTCATCTCCTTACCATAGTCCCATCCCCATAAAGTAGTGCATGAGCCCCAAGTCCTTGATTTCGAACTCTATGGAAAGATCCTCTTTGCAAGACTTGATCATCTTATCATCACCTGTCAGAATCAAATCATCGACATATAAAACAATAATCAACAATTTACCTTCAACCACAATATGGTAAAGGTTCACATATGCTTCACTTTTGGTGAAGCCCAACTCGGTGAAGTAGTTATAGATCTTGGTGTAACAAACACAGGGTGCTTATTTCAGTCCATACAACACTTGCTTAAGTCTGTACACATGCAGCTCTCTATTGAAGGTCTCAAATCCTTCAAGTTGCTTAATATACACCTCTTCCTCAATAATATTGTTGAGGAATGTTGTCTTTACATCCATATAATGTATCTTCCATCCCATCTGCGCTGACAGTGCTAGAATGGACCTCATTGATGAGTACCTTGCAACAAGAGAAAATTCTCATTGTAATCAATCTCATCCACTTGAGAAAAACCTCTTTCCACAAACATGGCTTTGTGTTTCTCCACACTACCATCTGCTGCTTGATTTACCTTGTAAAGCCATCTGGAACTCACCACTGACTTGTCTGCTAGTCTTGGGACCACATCGTAAACACTATTCCTGACAATAGAGTCATACTCCTCAACCATGGCATCAACCTAAACTGGTTGTTGCACTGCTTCCTCAAAAGAGGATAGCTCAAACTCTACACATCCACTCATCAGAGCCATGTAGCTAGTGTACCTCTCTGGTGACCTCCTCTGTCTACACTGTGATGTGGGTGCTCCCACATTCTCTCTAGCATCATGCAATAACTTGTTAGCCTCTCTGGTGCATTTTCTTCCATCTCTGGAACAATCTACATGAGTGGGTGTCTCCACTCCCTGCTCCTCTGCATGTGGCTACTCCACATCATCTTGAGGTTCCTCATTTGGAGCTAAAATATCCTCAACTGCATGTAGCTAAAGCTCCCTCTCAATGGAACATGTCATTGCCTTCTCTTCATTTAATTTTACATCTCTGTGAACCACTGTCATCCTCTTGGGTGGCAATGTTATCTAGGCAATCCCTTATACGGATAGAAGTGATCCCTCTAGTCCAATGAGTGGATCTAGTAACAATTGAAACAAATACATGCAAAACTCTCATAGTTTAAATCAAAATGACATGAGAGAGGAAAGATGGCCTACCTCACTCCTATGCGGTCTCTTTTTGATGTTGATCTCGATCTCCTCACTTCCAAGCTCGATCTTCACTATTATGTTGTAAATGAATACCCACAAAAGAGATCAAACAAAGATAACAAAGGAAAAACATAGCATATGCATTCTAATGTAAACCATATGACAGATCAAGGAGCATCATAATAAGTAAGTAATCATTTACATGCTTATGGAAAGTAAACATGCATTGTATTAAAAATAAACACAAGAGGGAAGCATACAACCACTGCCTTGACGTTGGAAGCCTCCTTCAGGATGTGTTTCCAAGTCCAACCCAAGACTTCTCAAGCTCTCCTTTCTCCTTCACAAATTGGCAGCAATTAGGAACAATTTAGTAGCAACATGACCCATGCATTCTGACCAACCATTTGACAGTATAAGGGAATGCATTTATAGGGAAGGAGAGGGAGTTAGGGATCCATAAAAGGAGGAAGAAGGTCCACATATTAAGGGGAAGATCCCTAAAGGTTGGATCAAGGACTCAAAATGGGATAAATCGACCATATCCTTATTCAACAATAACAAGATTGCCTTTCTCGACGCTTTTAGTAAGAGAAGCTTCTACTCCATTTTTGGAGAAACTGCCTAAAGAGGATCAGTGTGTATTTTCCTATCCAAAGTCGCGCTCCCAGTGCTAGTCACTAGGTAGACCAAAGGGTACCAGCAAGGTTTTGCCTGCTAAAAGTAGTGTTGGGCTTCAAAATAGGGTTTTTTGACAAGCTCTTTCATAATTACTTCATGGCATTTCTTCTTCTTTTCTTCAGGGATGCTCTGATCAATGTTTTTCATGGTGAATTCATTGACAACTTTTGTCGATTTGTGACATTTTGGGAAAAGTTTGATAGCTCAGGGTAAGAGATAGGGAGTGTGACAAATTATTGTATAACAAATGCCCCCTAAAGCATGAATTCATAACAGGAAGTGATGGCTGAAGTGCTTTACAAGTCAAGGTAAGGACTTTGGAGAACTACCGTTAGGAGGCTTGTAAATTAAACATAATAAAACATATATTCCATCTTTGAGTAGGCATTTAACAATACATGAATCCACGGCACGAGCACAGCCATCCGACTAGAAAGGTGTCATGAGCATGGTTCTTTTCATGTGTCAAGCTCGTTAAAAAATGAAACAAATCCCCTTTCAAATTGAGTCTTTGTTTAGATCTCGTAAATCCCCAGTGGAGTCGCCAATTTGTTATATAAGAAATCCCTTTTGCAGATAGAAGTGATCCCTCTAGTCCAATGAGTGGATCTAGTAATAACTGAAACAAATACATGCAAAATCCCCTAGTTTAAATCATAATGACATGAGAGAGGAAAGATGGCCTACCTCACTCCTATGTAGTTGCTTTTCTATTTCGATCCCAACCTCCTCACTTCTAAGCTCGATCTTTGCTATTTTGTTGAAAACGAATACCTACAAGAGAGATCAAACAAAGACAACAAAGGAAAAACATAGCATATACATTCTAATGTAAACCATGTGATAGATTAAGGAGCATCATACTAAGCAAGTAATCATTTACACATTTATGGAAACATGCATTGTATTAATAATAAACATAAGAGGGAAGCATACAACCACTGCCTTGATGTTGGAAGCCTCCTTCAGGATGGGTTTCCAAGTCCAAGCCAAGAGTTCTCAAGCTCTCCTTTCTCCTTCACAAATTGATAGCAATTAGGCACAATTTAGCAGCGACATAACCAATCTAGTCTAACCAACCATTTGAGGGTATAAGGGAATGCATTTACAGGGAAGGAGAGGGATTTAGGGATCCACAAAAGGGTGAAGAAGGTCTACATCTTAAGGGGAAGATCCCTAAAGGTAGGATCACGGACTCAAAATGGGAGAACTCGACCATATCCTTATTCAACAATAACCAGCTCATCATTCTCAAGGCTTCTAGTAAGAGAAGCTTCTACTCCATTTTTGGAGAAAATGTCTAAAGAGGACCAGCGCAGATTTTCCTATCCAAAGTCGCACTGCTAGTGCTAGTCGCTAGTTAGAACAAAGGGTACCAACATAGGTTTTCCTGCTAAAAGTAGCACTGGGCTTGCAAATAGGGTTTTTTGACAAGCTCTTCCAGAATTACTTCAAGGCATTTCTTCTTATTTTCTTCAGGGATGCTCTTATCAATGTTTTTCATGGTGAATTCATTGATAACATTTGTCACTTTGCGACATTTTGGGTGAAGTTTGATAGCTCAAGGTATGATACATGGAGTGCAACAAATTACTGTATAACAGGCAGGTACACCCGATAGTTGTGAGGTGTATCAATGTACCCCTCAAACATGCCCAACTCTATTGTTGGCTCAAGCTTTTTCCATGCATATTTGGTTACATGGTAGTAGACTGATGAACCAAAAATCCCGAAGTGTGCCACATCTGGTTTCTTCCCTAAAAACTCCTCTTCCAGTGTACTCATCTTAAGAATTCGATAAAGGCTTCTATTATGCAAATAAACAGTTGTGTTGCATGCTTCATCCCACAAGTGTAATGGTAGGCCCTGATCATGCAACATTGCTTGTGTCACTCCCACAATATTCCTATTATTCCTTTCAGCCACCCCATTCTACTATGGGTTATGAGGTGCTATCAACTCTCGTTGAATGCCTTCTGATGCACATAATTTTTGAACTCATTCGACACATGCTCTCCACTTTTATCACTCCTGAGAGATTTAACTTTCCCACTAGTATCTTTTTCGACAAGTGCATTAAATTCACAAAACTTAGAAAAAGATGGATCTTTCTTCTGCATGAAGAAGATCCAACACTTATGAGAAAAATCATCAACAAATATTACATAATACATGTGCTTGGCCATGGATGTTGTCGAGAATGGTCCACACACATCTGAGTGAACTTGATCAAGGATCACATGTGCTCAATTGTCTTTGTCATGAAAGGAATATTTGGTGTAATTTCCCAATGTACACCCTTTGCATGTGTCTACCTGCTCTAGTGTACCCTTGGGAAGGTCGTTAGAAATTTGTTGCATGATCTTCAAAGTTCCATGGTGCAAGTGACCTAATCTCCTGGGCTACAAATCACCTATGTCTCCGCTTTGCACCTTCTCTTCTTTAGTGCTCAAGGCAGCACAATATTCTACCTCCAACTTGTAGAGGTTCTTGACTCGAACCCCTATCCTCTTCACCTATCCTATGACTATGTGACGAAGGAACGCCTTTCCCTTACTAAATATCACATCATAGCCTCTATCTTCCAACATGGTAACATATACCAAGTTCTTCTTCAACCCAGGAACATACATAACATCTCGTAAAGTGAAGGGAGAACCCGACTCCCTCTGAAAGGTAACTGTACCAACACTGATAGGCTATACCTCCCATCATCACCCATCTCGATATGCATCTAGAGATCCTTTTGCTCCAAGTTACTAAAGAGCTCTTTGTTATCAGTCATGCCGAAAGAAGCCCCACTATTTAGGTACCACACACTACGCATCATCAACGACACCATACAAGCGATGAGGGTAAAGTCTAGTTCGAATTGTGAAGCATTAACTTCACCTGCCGCTCCTCTTAAGGGCTTCTTATTGACCTTCTTGAACAGACACTTTGTGGCAAAGTGTCCCAGCTCGTGACAGTGAAAGCATTTGACTTTCGACATGTCCTTCTTCTTGTCACCCTGATAAGAATCTGATCTATGAATTCCTTGAGCCTGTTGTCTTCCAGCACTACCTCCATTCTATCCTTCCAAGCTATGTAATTCAAGCTTCCCTCCAAGGCATACTCAAGTTTCAAATCGTAGAATGACATATTGCTGACTCTTAAGTATGAACTCACAAATTCGATTTCACCTGCACAACAAACTCAAATTCTCCTCTTCTATACTATCTTAAGCTCTGATACCATGTAGATTTTTACTATAGATTCAAACTAATTATGTGATATGCTAAAACAAAAGACATGAATCTACTCTACTAATCAGCAGAAACAAAAATTGATCGATGAAATCACTAAGTAGAAAAGGAAGTTTTTCAATCACACATAACACAATATTTCACTGGGAAAAGTAACTGCTCAAAACCTCGACTATGTATATTGCATTAACCTGAAGATTTGAGAAGAAAATATAATACGTGTTCAACCCGAACAATTTCTGCACAAGTACAATCTATCTCTCTGTCTCACAAGCCAACTCAAGCCAACACTTAGCCAATTTTGCTGCTTGCCAAGCCCCTTCTTCCTTGTGCAATTCCTGAGAGAATTATCCCATATTTAATTTGGAAAATGCCTTACCATAACTAAATCCATGATAGGCCTTCTACTGATTGCATGCACCATCTGTACAAGTCGAAAAATTATACAATTGATAGTACATTGTCCCCTGAACTCTAATCTCAACTAGGTCTTCATCTGAAATGACATGCATG
This sequence comes from Pinus taeda, assembly GCA_000404065.3. Taxonomy (NCBI): domain Eukaryota; kingdom Viridiplantae; phylum Streptophyta; class Pinopsida; order Pinales; family Pinaceae; genus Pinus; species Pinus taeda. The sequence continues at coordinate 132,831 of APFE031422782.1, forward strand.
ATTTATTTATGAGTGACTCTTCAGTTAACTAGTGGAGCAGTGAAGCTCCATTGGTGCTCGTCCCAACTACTAGACCTCCTACTAGTTCCTCCAACAGTTGGAACTATTTTAACTAACTATAACTCAGTTAGGCTGAGTTAATTAATTACAACTCAAAAGAACTCAACGTGGGCCCCTAAAATTTAGGGATCACTCTACATGACTAGATAAACTTCCAACTCAAATTTCTTAATACAACTAAGTTAAATGAACTTAGTTAACTATTACAAGTTGCTATGAGAATATAATTTCGATTTAATTCCTAATTTAATTCAAGGACAAATTAGATTAGGATTTCTTGTTGCTATTTTTAACAAGAACTCATCATCATGGCATGTTGTTTCAATGTAGCAAATTTGTGATGAGTTTGACAATGGATAAGTGAGGACTTCATTGGGTAGGCACAAAATGCATTGTCGATGGGTGTGGAAGTGGGTCAGTGCCAGAACAGTCCATCTATCCATAACATGTACAATGGATGATGTGGATGGCTTGTTGTTGAGATGCTGTAAAAGAATAAGTTGGAGGCATGTATTATGGAAAATCAAGGCAAACTGAAGAAAATTCATAAAACCTAGGTCAGCATCACATACATGATTCAAAATGATTCTCTATGCTATGATTTTAACTTTGATGATGGAGTTGATCCAGATTATGCCTGGCATTTCAATTCTAGTCTTGGTGCAAAAACAATACCTGTTGGGAGCTACCCCAGGCATGTTCTTAGTGTGTAGATCCATACTTGTTTCTATTCATTATTTTTTAATGTTTTTGATGATGAAGGTTACTACTCTCAGTTTTGTTCATGTATGGTACAACCAGATGTAGACTACCGGTGATAGGATAGATACTTTTTCATATAAGCATGTGGAAGTTAAATTTGAGTTCCTATGGGGAAAAACGATCATCTACCTACAAAAATACTTTTTACAAAATGTAGAGGATCCCAGCAAGCATAGTTTTAGATGAAGTGATTGAGATATTTTTGAAACGTGAAGTCATAATGAATACATTGACACTGACTCTTTGAAAATCACTTCAACACCAAACCTAACACACCAACTACTGCCCACCGTGACTGACTTTCTGGCTTCACTATGCAACCATGAATTTCACATGAGGAGAAATCTAGAACTCTTCTCCCATCTATAAATTTGTAATCTTGCCTCTGCCTGTGCAATCTGAGCAAAGCCAAGTCCTATCTTGTGTAATAGAAATGTGATTTTTGTTCTTCATTGAGTAATGTCTTCTTGTTTTTAAGATCTCTGGTGTTGTCTCTCAATTTAGTGTTTTTAAGATCTCTGTTGTGTTCTCTGTAACCCCATCAACTTGTATCAGAGCAAGGTTGCGAGGTGAGGGAAGTTTCTATCCATGGCTCTAGCATCAAGTTTTTATACTCCACAACTGTAACGCTTCACGATTGTCGTTTGAGGGCACTGTGCTATAAGACTCCTGAAAAGCTATGTCAAAAATCTCTTTTTTCTTGTCCAATTTTCTGCATCAAAAATTTTGTAACAGAGCACTGTTAGGGAAGGCGTGTTGGAGTAGCAAATCGAAAGGTGTGCTGGAGTAGAAAACTAACCAATTTGGGTAGCAAATGGATTGTCGAAGTAGGATCCCATAACGTGAGTAACGCAACTAAATCGTAGGTCACTGATGTCATTATTAGCGATGAGGTATTAACGTCGCTGAATGAATGTGAATAATTTAAGCTTTGACCATATGAGGTATTATATGGAAGTCATGATTACTTGCATTTTTAATTGGCCATAAGAGGTATTATATGGAAGTCTTGATTACTTGTATGGCCTAAGCATCATTTACTTTTATGAATTTTTATTAATAAGTAAAATTAAAAAAATAAATTATATATATATATATATATATATATATATATATATATATATTATATATAATAGAGAGGGTCATGGTTTGTTATATAATTTTTTTATTAAAAGGAGATCGATTTTTGGCCCTTGATTTTTAAAGCCTTATTTTATAAGTGAAGTTTTGTTTCTGGGGTGTGAATTTTATTATTGAGACAACAATCACTGATATGGATAAGTTGAGCGAGGCTAATTTTTCCCTATGGAAATCACAGATGGATGATATATTGATTTCAAAGGATCGGTATTTTTCGATTGAGGGCACAACAAAGAAACTCTCATTGATGACGGATGAAGAGTGGAATAAGCTAGATAGAAAGGCGATTGCTACAATCTGCCAATATCTAGCAAATAATTTTTATTTAAATGAGCACGAAGAAAATATTGCAAAAGGATTATGGAAAAAGATCTTTGATCTATATGAGAAGAACATGGCATAAACCAAAGTGTTCTTGATGAAGAAGCTTTATAATCGGAAGATGAAGGAGGGTACTTCAATTTCTGAGCACTTGAATGAATTCAATGTTATTACTAGTCAGCTTGACTTTGTAAAAATAATTTTAGATGATGAAATTAGAGTTATCTTGTTAATTTGTTCTATGCCAGAGAACTGAGAAAATTTAATTGTAGCTATGAGAACTTCAACACCTACAGGGACCCTGAAGTTTGATTAACGACAGTTTAATGAATGAGGAGTTGCGTTGCAAGTCAATTGTAGAAAACCAGGGAGGAGAATCTCTAGCTCTAGCTGACCATGGTAGGAGAATTTTTTGAGGCTGATAAGGTCGATCAATATCGAGAGGGCGATCAAAATCAAGGTGGGGCGGGATCATCTTCTGTCATTGTGGAAAACCTGGGCACATGAAGAAAGAGTGTCGAGTCTGGAAGAAAGGACAAAAGGATAAGAGATCAATCAATACAAATCACAAGTCATCCAACACAAATGAAGGTGAGACTACTGTTGTAGTCACAAATGGTGGTGTGTTGTTTATTGTTTCAATAGAGGATGCATGTTTATATACATCTAACAATATTTTTTATTGGATCCTTGACTATGGGGCATCTCACCATGTAACCCCATGCAAACATAATTTTGTTGCATATAATCTTGGTGATTATGGTAGAGTACATTTGGGGAATAATCATTTTTGCAGTATTTTTGGAGTGGGAGATGTCCACATCAAGATGAAGGATGGAAACAATATATTATTGAAATGGGTCACGCATGTGACATAAATGCGCATGAATTTGATCTCTATGGGACGACTGGATGATGAAGGCTATTCCACAAGCTTTGGAAAATGAGGCTGGAAAATTGCTCATGGCCATAAGACCCGAGATAGGAACATTATATACATTGAAGGTAATGATAGGGAAATCAAATTTGGTTGTTGCACAAAAGAAGGACATTCAGCAGATATGTGTCATAAGCGCTTGGGTCACATAAGCGAGAAGGGCTTAAAATCCTTGTTGGTAAAAATTTACTACCAGGTTTGAAATCTTATAATATTGATCTTTGTGAGCAATGTATATATGGTAGACAAAGAAGGGTTTCATTCCTTAGAGGTGGCCATGACAAAAAGAAAAAATTGTTAGAATTGATACACTCAAATGTGTTTGGGCATGTTAACATTAAGTCATTAGGAGGAGCATCATATTTTGTAACATTTATAGATGATGCATCCGAGAAGGTTCAAGCCTACCTTATGAAAAGTAAAAGTGAAGTGCGTCAAATATTTCAAAAATTCCATGTTGCTATTGAAAGAGAGACTAACAAATTTCTCAAGTGTCTAAGAACAGATAATGATGGAGAATGTTTCTCTAACGCATTTAAGGAATATTGTAATAAGTTTGGCATAAATCACGAGAAGACTATGCCTAGTACTCCTCAACATAATGGTGTTGTAGAAAGGATGAATCACACCATTATGGAGAAAGTGAGGAGTATGTTGTCAAATTCTGGTTTGGAGAAGCATTTTTGGGTAGAGGCTGTAAGGAAAACTTGATATATTACAAATTGGTCTCCAACTACAAAGTTGGATGGCGTCATCCCTAAAGAAGTTTGGACTGGTAAGAAGTTGAATTATTCTCATTTGAAAGTTTTTGGATGTGAAGCATTTGTACATATTCCAAAGAAAATAGAACTAAGCTAGATGATAAATCTATGAAATTATTTTTTTATGGGATATGCAGATGAAGAATTTGGTTATCGTCTATGGGATCCAGTCAAACATAAAGTTTTAAGAGCAAGGATGTTATATTTAATGAGTCAAATATATTTAAGAGGTCTGTAGATGAGTTGAAAGTCAAGAAAGTTATTGACAAGTTTGAAGAGCAACCAAAAAACATTCCATCAATGCAAGAAAATGGACAACAAATTCAAGAGCGGGAAGGGAAACAAGTGGAAAATGATGAACACCAAGAAGAATGAATCTTGCAAGAACCTGTATAGGAGATTCAACCTGATATTGCACCACCACATTTCGTCCGCAGATCTTCTAGGCCTAAAGGTATCCTCCTTCAAACTATATCCTATTAACTGATGAAGGTGAGCTTGATTTTTTTCAAGAGCCTTGTAAAGTTGAGCACAGTAAATATTGGAAGAAAGCAATGGAGGAAGAAATGAACTCTTTGCTGGAAAATAAAACTTGGGAGTTGGTAAAGCTCCCAAAAGGTAGAAATGCTTTACAAAACAAATGGGTATATAGGATTAAGCATGAAGGTGATGGAAAGGAGAGATATAAATCAAGGTTGGTGGTGAAAGGATTTTCCCAAAAAGAAGGTATTGACTTCACTGAAATTTTCTCACATGTTGTCAAAATGTCATCCATCAGAGTCATTCTTGGTCTTGTTACTGCTTTAGACTTAGAATGTGAACAGTTAGATGTAAAAACTACTTTCCTTCATGGTGAAATAGAAGAAGAAATTTATATGAAGCAACCAGAAGGCTTCATAGAAAAAGGAAAAGAAGACCAAGTTTGCAGGTTGAAGAAGAGCCTCTATGGGTTGAAATAGGCACCTCGACAATGGTATAAGAAATTTGATACATTCATGTTGGAACATGATTTTCACAAGTTGGAAACCAACCATTGTGTCTATTTCAAGATGTATGATCAAGGAAAGTATATTATATAAGTTGAAGAAATATTTGGGCAACAAATTTGAAATGAAGGATTTGGGTCCAGCACAACAAATATTGGGCATGAGGATTATGTGTGACAGAGAAAAGAAAATGTTGTGGTTGTCACAAGAAAAATATATCTAGAAGGTGCTTGATAGGTTTAATTTGAAGGATTCCAAGCTAGTTGGTACACCCCTTGTAGCCCACTTCAAGTTGAGTACTGAGTTATGTCCTAGTGATGACAAGGAGAAGGAAGAAATAAGAAAGATTCCTTATGCTTCGGCAATTGGCAGCTTGATGTATGCCATGTTATGTACACGACCAGACATTGCATACTCAATGGGAGCAATGAGCAGGTTCCTTGCCAATCCAGACAAACAACATTGGCAAGAAGTAAAATGGATTTTGAGGTATCTCAAGGGTACTATTCATTATTGTTTATGTTTTGGTCATAATGAGAATGTGCTTGAAGGATTTACAGATGCAGATATGACTAGAGATATGGAAACCAAAAAGTTCACTACAAGTTATTTGTATACATTTGGAGGAGCAACAATATCTTGGGTGTCAAGGCTAAAAAGAATAGGAGCTCTCTCTACAACAGAGGCACAGTACATAACCACAACATAAGCTTGTAAAGAGATGTTGTGGATGCAATAATTCATAGGAGAGATAGGAATAAAGTAGAAAATGTAATATCCTCCCCTTAATATCAATAATAAATAATAAATAATAAAAATAATAAATAATACAAAATAATATAATAATAATATAAATAAAAAATAATAAATCACTTATAATAATAATAATAAAAATAAATCATAAATGTTAAATTATTAAATGATATTTAAAATATACAAGAAAATAAATAAAAATAATAAAAATAAAATATTAATAACTACACTAAAGCTTTGAATAAGAATAAATAGAAATAAAACAAAGAAAACAATAAAAAATATCAGTAAAGCTATCAAAAAGAAGAAAATAAAACAAGAAAGTTAAAAATCAAAAGAAAAGTAAAAAAATAAAACAAGAAAAGCTAAAAATCAAAGTTGCATGTAGACACATGGAGTGTGTGCATGCGGTTTCCCCTTCCAATGTTGCTCTATTTAATAGATGGTGAGGAAGATGAGAGGCATTCTTGCATTCCATCTTTCCAAGATTCTATCTTTCATTCTCTTGGGAAAATGGTGTTCTAATACTTAGGAGTCACTGGCAGTAGTACGTTGATTGAGGGCTCGGGGGTGGCCAGTTGTAGCAAATCCTTGCGCAATTGAGCCTATGGTTGGGTGGAGAGTCGTCCCCAAAGCCTTGTTGCGGTAAGCCTACTTCTACCATAGGTAAGCATAGGTAAGCACTCTTCATAGTTTGAATTTAGTTAATTAATTATATGTTATTTGGCTAGGTAAGTGCCACTCTAATTTAAATTAATGTTAATAAGTTAATTAGATATTTATTTTGGGCTGTTACATATGGTATCAGAGCAGGGCTCAACCCTTAGGGCCTATGGGCATCTAAGAAAAAATAAATAAATTATTTTGCCGGAATATTTAACTTGACTTGTTTTTGAAGTTACAGGATGCTTATTTTCCTACAAGTTAATTTCCATAGTAACTAAACTTTGGAATTGGGGTTTCTAGATTTCCGCAATTTTGATTTGTTTTCATTAAATTGTTAGTCATTTTTAACAATTGTTTAAATATATGTTGTTTTAATATCAACGTATCTGTTTTTAATTTTATTCTCTGTACATTCAACAAGAAACACAATCCATAAAGTTGCATAAGATAAATTGGTCTATTTTGACTTAATGGAGAATAATTTTAGAAAATTGTTACACAAATCCAAACGCTTTCATGTTTCTTAAATTTCTCATTGGTGCATTCCTCATGTTTATCCGGAAATGGAATTCTTGGTGAATGAATGCGAGTGTTTTTTCTGATTGTGTGGTGGTTTTCTTGCTAGATACAAAAATCTGTATTTCTGGTTGACATCTGTGTGATTATTCCCATAGAGAGCTAGAAACCTTCGCATCTTGCTCCTTTTTCGTGTTTCAATATTAATGACCCCTTCAATGGCAAATGTGTTTTTTTTTTTTTTAATGTAATGGTATTGTTAAGATCCAGGTTCTCCAACTTGGGTGTCTGTGTTTGCACAACGTGGTATTGCTCAGTGGCACTCTGCCACTTGGTAGGTCTTCGATTGCCCCGCTTTTGGGCATGAAGCCTTTTGGACTTTTGGTTAGCGTAGAGGGTTGTCACATGCCTTACTTTGAAACATGATCTACACTAAAAGGCAGTTTGCTCGTAATCGAGATTTTGTATCCATAGATAATATTTAGCTTTTGGGCCGGGTCTCTTGCAATTTGACTTAAGAAAGTCTTTGTCTACGCAGATCTTTGAAAAAGTGGGGATAGGTCTCTTCACTATTACACGGTGGTGAAAAGGAAACCTAACAGGGTGTTGAAAGTTAAACTTAATTAATCCATCCTTGTTTGTTCTTAATGATTCAAACATTAAAAGTTAAGAACCCACGACAATGGTGAAAGGAAGTGATTCTGCTATGGGGTTGAAAATAGAGTACCAAATTTTATCTTCTTAATTTTTACATTTAACTTTTTATATTAAAAGGAGATTGTTAATTTTACAATTTAAAATAAATTTATTGTCATATTTATTTACTTAAAAATTAGTTAATATATTTTCTTCTTATAATATGAGGTAGCGCATTTGGTATGGTTAATCTTCATCCACATGTATTCAAATCTAATGAGAAATGATCATGTCAACACTGTTAGTTGACGAACTTGTGAATAAAAAACCCACATAATTCCTTTGCTTTCTTTGTTCCAGATTTGGATCAGGTCGGTTGCTTAGTATGAATGGCAAATGCCGCGACAACGTGCTTGACTGCATATTATAATTTTATGCGGATCAAACTGTTGACCTGCAGAAATATAAAAGAATTGACCGCTTATGAACAGTCAAATTGTGCACCGAAGAGGAAGGCAGAATCTTATCGGGAAATTCGCTTTAAATTCCGGAGATTCCAATTTTCAATGCCTTAGGACTAGTGACTACCACTGAAATAAATAAATGGAACTGAACCTTTGGAGATTAACGGTTAAGATTAATGTTCAGTCCAACATAGATACCTTTTTTATTTTACATTTTCCTCTTTCTTAATTTTAGAGCTTCCTTATTTACACATTTTCCTCTTCTCCATTTCTCTAAGATTCACACTTGCAATATGGGCTTTACCTCTCATGATTTATTTTTTTAAAAAGCTAAATTAGAAAAAGAAACTTCATCCATTAAAAAATGCACGATTTGATTTTCAGTATATATAGTTATTTATTTATATATGTTACAACCCAAAAATTAAAATATGCACATTCTGATTTTCCCGAGATAAAGGTAAGTTTTGACCGGAAAGGAATACTTGATCGCTTTCAAGGTATCTGGCACAACTTATATTTTATTTTCAAAGAAGAGTGTGCCATCAATTTTGAATAACTTAAAGTGAACCAAAATTTGCATGATTCGTTGAATATATTTCATAGATTATAAGAAAAATTGCAATTAACACTATGTTAATTAAAAAACTTATTGCATGTCATCCTTTGTGTGTGTGTATATATATATATATTATATATATATATATTACATGCCAATGTTCTTTGTATTTATTTTTATTTTTATTAATCATATATGTATTTTCATATATCTATTAACCAGCGTGTTTCATTGACCTCTAGTCACTTTCTACCCTTTGGAAGTAATCTGAGTATTGTTGTATAATTTCTTCTTTCAGTATTAGTAGTGTGGATACTTGGATAAACGAGTATAAACAAATACCAGTTCTATATAATTTGTTGAAGGCTTGGATGAGGAAATGGTACTATTGATTTTATAGTGTGTGCAGATTTCTCAACATTGTGGTCAAAAGGAAGAATGGAATTTGCAGGGACATGCATAGCCATGGCCGCAAGCTTACAATCTTATGTCTTATGTCTTATGCAGGCAATTTTGTGTCTTATCTGGGAAATTAATATGGCTAATTGTATTGTAATTTAAGGGATGGTGTTGCCTTCGCGGGTGCGCTTGCAGGCAGGCCATATAATTAATAAAATGATTTTATTTTGGTGTTGGGGAGGAATAACCTTTCCAGTCATCCGATCCGGTTCTGGGTCGAGTGGAAGTGTCTCTTCTTATTATGGTGTGGAATATTTCTTTGATGGTTTGATTTCTTAAATTTCCTTAGAGTAATCATTTAATAGCCATAAGAATCTCAAGATACATTCAATAAATTTGTTTAAACGATTTATTTTGTTAAAAGCAGTCCATTTAATTCTTCTAACATAAGTTATGATTGCTTAAACAAATACTCAAAATATTTCACTTTATAGCACATAATTTCTATTTATCTTAGCACATAAGGTCACGAATCTGTAGACTTAATATTGGTGTGACATATAATTTCAAAAGTCATGGTGAATTTTCTTTCAGAATTCTAGTACCTTCTTAAAACAATACTGCCACTAATATTCTTAAGCTTTACTCATTGGAATTTTGATTTTATGTTGAGACAATTCTCTAAGTTTTAATACTACAAAATTAGTGATTATTGATAATTTGCATGATCAATCACACAGTTTCAAATTTGGCAATGGTCTGATTACATCTCGTGCAGTAGGGGAAAAATATACAAAACATTAGATTGAAATGAATCAAGAATCTTCAAAACTTTGTTGAATAAATTTGGCATGGTTAATACATATCTAGTTAAAAATTCACTGCATAATTATCACAACAATAATCCAAGTATTTTGGCTCTTATTTTATGCTTCTTCAGTGATGAATCTTGATATTGAGTGACTAATTACAGTGTTTGGCTATCATTGCATGTCTTGATTTCGCTGTTAGAAATATGATATTTTTAGAGGTTGGATATAGGTCTGATCTTGACATTGTCGTGATATATTACCTTTGCATTTGGCACTAAGCTTGAATCTAGATCATTAGTACTCATTATATTGCATTCAGTGATCATTTGAAAAGTGACTTAGTGGATTGATTGGATCATCCAGTGACTCACATTACATTGCAGTTTTGCTTTAATTAGCTATCCAATTTGGTATCTAAGGACTGATATATTCTTGGCAATAAGCTACAACAATTGGATTCTTGACAGCAAAATAACGCTGGTATAACTTAAAGTTTGGTGCATTCATTAGCTCCGCATTGGTTTTATCATGCATCATTATAGATAGCAGATTCTTTGGTTCTCTGTTCACATCAAAACTTTGTTGAATAAATTTGGCATGGTTAATACATATCTAGTTAAAAATTCACTGCATAATTATCACAACAATAATCCAGGTATTTTGGCTCTTATTTTATGCTTCTTCAGTGATGAATCTTGATATTGAGTGACTAATTACAGTGTTTGGCTATCATTGCATGTCTTGATTTTGCTGTTAGAAATATGATATTTTTAGAGGTTGGATATAGGTCTGATCTTGACATTACCGTGATATATTACCTTTGCATTTGGCACTAAGCTTGAATCTAGATCATTAGTACTCATTACCTTGCATTCAGTGATCATTTGAAAAGTGAATTAGTGGATTGATTGGATCATCCAGTGACTCACATTACATTGCAATTTTGCTTTAATTAGCTATCCAATTTGGTATCTAAGGACTGATATATTCTTAGCAATAAGCTACAACAATTGGATTCTTGACATCAAAATAATGTTGGTATAACTTAAAGTTTGGAGCATTCATTAGCTCCGCATTGGTTTTCTCATGCATCATTATAGATAGCAGATTCTTTGGTTCTCTGTTCGCATTAGAATCTCATTACATGGTAAAACCACTATCTCATTTTCTTGAGTTGATTGTTCTCTTATCATTTTCTAAACATAAAAAGTGCTATAATCAACTACAACGGTTCTCTCCATTACAACCATATAACAAAGCGAAAATCTAAATGAGTCACATAATTAAAGATATAGTTTTATTATGACTCATTGAGTCATTGGAAATATATATAATCTTGTAATCTTGGATGGTGATAATCTACCCATATTGACGATGTATAATTCTCTGAAAGATTGCACTATTGAAATGGTATACTGGAATGTTTTTGTAACAAATCTTTAATGCTGGTGTAACTACTCACCACCGGTTCATTTTACTACACAGTTTACATAGCACTTGAAGTATTTGGATAATTGAAGTTGAAATTTGTCACCAATTAAAGTGCTCTAAAATAGTGAAATCTGTTCCAATTTACAATGGATAAACTCTGATATCTTATTACCTTTAGTTGATCGTTGTTCACTTGCATCTATTCATTATTTTATTGTTCAATCTGATCTAAAAACATAGAGATAACATTCCTTGAATGTTGATCATACTATTCACTAATTATTTGGGTTGGATTGCTGTTCTCATTGCCCTTTAGCAATAATAGTTGCTTGGCATTTCTCTGGTCTATTATTGCAAGAACACAACTCTCTCAATATGATCTTCTAATAAATTTAATTTTGCATTGCAATTTCCATGCAGATTACATGTATTTCTCATTTACTACTCATATCATTTGTATATTAAACATCATCAAGCTACAGGATGGTATATGTCAGTCTCAGTGGAAAATCGTACAGACTTCGATTTCAATTAGATGTTGAGTATAATGTTACATGAGGTTCGTGATTCAAGGTTAATTGCATATAATGGTTAAAGTTGTCTAAAGAAAAATGGAAAGGAGAAACTTGCAAATTTTTTAAGGATGATAATTAAGGATAGTTCATGTGATTATACCCAACTTGGATCAGATAAAATCAGTAAGAAGAAGGCAACCTATTATGGAACATAAAAGAAGAGTATTGTAGTATTTTAGGAAAAAGATTCTTAGTCACGAGACTCGAAGCACTTCTTCGACTTTTGGTGGATATTGAACCACATCTCCGTGATTGATAGAATCTTTTGGAAGAATTTGGTATAAACATAACTTGGGTCTCTAAAGGTATCACTGTAAGGTCTATCTAAGGATGATGCACCTAAAGAAAAAATATTGGCAATCAACCAATGAAGTTGAATAATTATGATAATAATTTTATGGAACTTGGACGATATGATAAAATGATGGGAAGGGATAAGTGTGTACATGACAAACATCCACATTGTAAAGTTTTCCATAGGTGACTCACTATATGAATGAATTATGGACAACAAGACGTATGGTCAGGTAATTTTATTATGTAGATAAGTGGATTACATATATCTTATTGAATTTATTTTTAAGGTATTACCCAAGTTGGGAAGAGTAATGTATGAAATTACATGATGACCAAGTAATGATAACTTGGAAGATATAGGAAGGAATGTTGCCCAACTTAAATAATGATATTATTTAATAAGAAACTCTTTTGCCCAACTGGTGGAAGGGGTCAATTTATGATTAAGAAATCAACTGGTATCGAACGTGACGAACTCGATGAGATAAGAAAATAATTCTTTGAAGTACTAATTGTTAAATAAGTCAACATTGATCAACAAATTCCCGTGCAAATCAATTAAGCATGATCATGATGGAAATAGTATTTGCAATAGCGATATTGGTATCAATGAACCAAACTGTAAATGGATGTAAAATCAGGGGATTTTAATTTTGAGATAAGATGATTTAAATAATGATGGTATCACTAGTAATGAATTTCACCAAAATTTCCTTTGGGAAGGAAGAATATATGCCGAGAGATTAAGACTCAAGATGATAATTATGAAATTTAACGATGTACTTAGATGTCGAAATGATTATTGAAAAGTGATTGACACCTTGATGAAAACATACTGACGATGCTGATGAATATATGGTTCTTATAGGGATAAGGTATCTATACGATAATAGCGATATGCATAGAAATTATGACATTATGTCAAGGTATATTGACATTTTCATGATAAGTATTTCATGTTCAATACTCATGACGGATACGATATGCATAACGTGGCATAGGAATTATGATGTAATAATATGAGGATTATTGACATGTAGTTCATTTATGTTAACACATGATAGGTCTTGATATAATAATATAATGGTATATCTGAAGCATGCAATAGTTCCATGCCATGCGTAAGCATGCAGTTCCTTGCAAAAGTTGGCAAGCCTTGGGGCCAGCCTTCGACTAGGATACAGACCGGGTCAGGCTTAGCCTGGTGCCGAAAGTGGAAAAAGGACAGAGCTTCCTTGAGAT